>JAAAQI020136638.1:0-12691 GCA_011800005.2 Stichodactyla mertensii
GGCCGCCGATCGAAGGCAAATAGCTTCTGTGCTCCTTGGGCTTATTTCCAGTCTTTTAGCTTGTATGCAGCTAAATGCCGCTCTACTCCGGATACGTGTGGACGGGGGCCTAAGTTGACTAAGGACCAGTTTGACTGTAACTGAAACTGGCTATCAAAAATTCCAAAAGTCACTAGATATTTAACTAATGAACTATTTTCAAGACTAAAAAAAGGACTGGTCTAGCTAATGTTTCAGTTAGAAATTTCAACTATTTTATTTTTTTGCCCTTAATTAAACATGACCACTGTCAGGAGGTGAAGGGTTGACTACAAAGACATTTCAGAAATATTTACATTTTGAAATAAGAATTGGTAATATTTTTTAAAATTGTAAATTAAAATTCAAATGATAAAATTTAGATTACTACATAGGATTGTGATTAGTATAAATGCATAAACACTATGGATCAAATCCACTTGGGTGTATGTGTTTTCCCATTTCAGAACACGTCATTCCCTTGGGTTTTGTTTCTGTTTCTGGGTAGCCTTTGAGATGTGTGAATATGAATGAGCCTTAAAGAATCATATTCTCAAGGGATTGGCACATTTTCTGAAGTGGGAAAACATTATACCCAAGGTGATTAGGCTATTGTATTGAATCAAGGCATCTTCTTATAGAACATTGGGAGAATGAAGATTATTTCAATACATTAGGAGTCTTGTGACTATGATGGGAAGAGGGTAATAATGCAATAATATCAGCAACAAAGTCATACGCGTTTTGTAGCACTAATATTTGCCTTGCAAGTTGCACTCATACCATCTAACTAGGACGTAATATAAATGTTTTTTTTTCAAGGTAGAAACCATCTCTACTATTAATAACAAAGAATATGCAGTGGTGCATACAAGCAGCATTTGCTCTACAGATTGCAATGCGATAATGTTGCTTGGCATGTTGCATTACTTTGATGGCAGTATTATTGATTGCAAGTAGTTATTTTACAAAGGGCAGGGACATTTAAAAAGTGTTACTATTTTCATTAGCCTCTAGAATTAATATTTTTATGCATAATATTAGCATATTTATTTTGTAGCATAATGAAGGGGGTAATAATTGTGATGTAAAATTTAACTTAATTGGCCAAAATAAACTGTCATCTGCAATGCATTGGAGCATTTGGTTGTTATAAACTAGGTATAACATAACATTACTGTATTGGTGATCACACTTAATGAAATCTCAGTCATTCATAAACTTCTTTAATGCTTTTATTCTCATCAATATTGACCTGACACATATTGTGCTTTTACCAGTCATAACTTTTGGTCAGTTCAAACTTCTTTATTTCCCGTGTGGTCTGTTATTCTGATATTGTTCAAAAAGTGTGTCCTACATCATGAAGGCCAATTTTTATGCTCTAAATTGTCAGCTTAAACCCATCAGAGGCAAATTGCACTGTTCCATTAGATCCACTCTTCACTCTATTCAAACCAGAGTTACAGCATGATATACTGTAACAGAAGATGACCATTCTCAATTTATTTGTATGTTTTTATGCACATCCTTTTGTTTTACCAAATAAGGTGTGTAAAAGCTCGTTTAAGCAGCAAAAAGCCTGAACCAAAAAGCATAGAAATAAGCAATTACATTAAAAGTGGTCATACCTTTGCACATCACACTGTAAAAGACTAAATCTCCCCAACTTACAAAATTTGTGGCAGACTCACTAATTGCCTGTGAACCGTCCTCTCTACCTAATGTAGGAAAATTATTCTAAAAACGAAAATCATTGGGAAAAAATCTAGTTTCCCATCTGGAAGGTTACAAGCCATGAAGCATAAACATCAGCCTTAACCATTATTCTCAAACTAAGGTATTTTACTGCTGGACAGCAGCTTTGATGTTTTTCCACTGTTGTATGTACTCATTACAATAATTATAGCAAAAATTTGCATTAAATAATTCTGCAATTAAAAAAAATTGAAAATTTTTTCACTTTTTCATTCAGCCATTTTTAAAGATTCTAATGCCTTGTTCAACTTTTGAAGTTCAGTTTCAGCTTGTTTGATCTAGAAATAAACCATGAAAAAGATGAATTTATCTTGATAGTAAGAGATTAATGTTCACCCCATTTCCCATTATACAGACCATTTGCCATTATACAGGTTGGAGGGGTCACCCCATTTGCCATTATACAGGTTGGAGGGGTCACCCCATTTGCCATTATACAGGTATGGAGGGGTCACCCCATTTCCCATTGTACAGGTTGGAGGGGTCACCCCATTTCCCATTATACAGGTAGGAGGGGTCACCCCATTTCCCATTATACAGGTTGGAGGGGTCACCCCATTTCCTAAAAATTGTCATTCAATATATACAATACTCTCTGCCATCTATACATTTTTTACCTCCCCTAAACATACTTATACTATAAACAAAAGGGAGAGTAAATAAGTACTTTTGGAGTATATTACCTTGTCTGCATTTTGTTGGCGTATGTTCTCTGGAACCTTAGAAAAAGCACACAGCATTATTTTAGTCTGACTGAGCATATACAATATTCAGTTTGGGAAAGAAGAGGCTTCAAATTGTATTTAGACCAACCTTGGTATCATAATCAGGTATGGATGTAGCTTCAACTAGTTTTTGAATCTGCTGGTTGAGAGATCCCTTTTTGTTTTCTAACTTGCTGATTTCTTTAGGAATGTCTACCATTCCCTGAAGAGAAAAAGGTTAAAAATCAATTTACTTAATGGATCTAATGATGACAAAGATTTTATGGAAGATCAAAAAGTCAAGCATCAAATAACTGTGGTAGACGTACCTTTAGTAATAGATGTACTTCACACTTGTCCTGTACAGTTCCAACAGCACATCCAGCAGGGGGACGCTCATGACAAAGTACATGAAGCCTGTTATATCAAAGATATTATCCCATGTAAGTGACATATTGTTCCAATACTAATAATAGTAATGGCAAAATAGTCTGAAGGTTATACCTGCTTGATGAACTAAGAGCTACAATAGTGCTAGTATACTCCTTGATGACATTTGCTAAAGAATCATCAGAGAAGATGGCATAAACTGAAAAACAAGTATGGTAAACCAATGAAGTCCAACAAAATAACTGCTACAAATTTGGGAAGATATTGCCTTGAAGTGAACCCCTTGAAGTATATTGACCAGTGATAGTGTTACCTTCTGGCTTTGCTTTATTGGCCTGATATTCTTGTCTTATTGAGCGAATTGTTTTCACAATACTCATTGCAAAATCCACATTGTTTTCTAATTCTTCATCCTTCCAAGGCAACTACAAGAACAAACATAATTTGTAAAATACACTTTAAAATAATGCTCCTGACAAGCATCTTAATACATTTATGATTAAATTGTAACAATGTGATGCTTTATATATTATTGCTTGGCCAATAATATGTCTGAAATGACTTACTCCTTTAGGGTAAGGTGTGACACAAATGCTTGGTGGTGCTTCTTGATGCCGTTTAGGCAACCGCTGAAACAGTTCCTCAGTTAAAAATGGCATAAAAGGACTCAGTAGAATAAGACCATTCTCCAGACAAGTAAAACTTAAGTAAGTTAAGGTCTTGTGCTCTTAATTATTAAAAACATCAATTTATTGAACCCTGAAACAACCTCTGTGCTGATCTAAGTCAGGGCACAGCTAACTCAAAGATCAAATTGGAATAATCATTACAATGGATCAGTAATAAGTGCAGAATATAAAAAGGATACAGAGTATTGCGAGCTGTGTTTATTGTTTCTGCACTGCCTTCTTGGAAAACTGGCTTCAGAGATTCCTGTGAATGACATCATTAACATTTATTTAACAATTCATGAGGAAAACACTGGAAATTACAACTTACTGTGAACAGATAAAAAATTCTCTTTATTTAGATAAAATTTATTTTTTATTTTCTCTACCAAACTTGCTTAAATCTTACAAAAAATCCAGTAGAAGGAAACTTGACTTACAACATACACAGTATTGTGTCTGATGTGACACAGCACACAATGTCATTATCGTGCAACATTTTGTCAGCTGGATGCTACTGACACTTAATATTGTTTTCCTAGCAGAAGAGAGAACTTACCAAGTACACATCACATAGCTCATAAAGCCAAAAGTTATAGATAGCAGAAGTGACAGTAGGAAAGTCGTAGTTAGCAAACCCTTCATTACATGATTTCTCAGCAGAAGACAAGCGACTAAGAATCCACCGGTCCATTAGACTTTCATTTCCTTGCAACTAACAACAAAAGAAAACAGAAATAGGTTTGCCTCGCATCTTCTCAGAAAATTAACCATGAGTAACTGACTGAGATTGAACATCCAAAACAATACCAATTTTCACATATTGGATCACTGGTCCAGCCAAAGCATTTGGTGGCAAAGCATTTCAAAGGATTATTCAAATTTGTACCTCACACCTTCAACTGAATGCCTTTTGTTCGACTTCAGTGAACCAATGAATAGAAAGTGGTCAGTGGGTGCTATTGTGTTGTTCTAAAATTTTTCTCTAATACTTATTCAATATATGCTTAGGCTAAATTTTACAATTAGGTCCCATCCACCTGTATCAAGATATTTTTGAATCTGCAACATTTTTGTTGAGAAAGCAATGATGTGCACATTCCTGAAACTTGAAACCATGATGTCAGCATATTCAAGAATAGATGGATTTGATCATCCAAACAAGGCCATATTCACAGCATATTCAAAAAACCCACTCTGGAGAGCATAATTATTCAAAAAGTTGCAGATTCTGGACTGTATTCACCAGATATGTGTAGGTGTGAGTCCAATCCACAATGAGAAAGTTGTGGATCCAAAATATCAGGATACATGTGGATGGGACCCAAGAGTTGCAAGGTCCCATCAGAATAAGTGATATGCCATGCACTGAATACATTAAAAATAATTAGGATGATTCTTATATGATACAATGTAATACATGTATGTGAACTTTAAAAAGATTACAAAATTAAATTAGAACCCTTGAAGCAATTCTGAAGGCAATTTGAAGGACAAAACAATAGAATCAACGGTAAACTCCAGAAAATCGAAGGCTGTTAATTAGATTAATATATAAAATTGTTTAAATTGTCACATTGTCCTCCAAAATTGAACTGCATTGGGAATGGCTGCAAGTTCACTTTGTTCTATGGTTCATACTTCTAGTTTAGAGTTTGGTACAAAGTCATTGCCAAGCCCAGACAAGGCAAATTTTGTAGCATTCCACAGCTTGTTACAGAAATGTCTATAGCCCTGAACGCGCAGCACATCCAAATTGATGTCTCTTCCTGAAATAAAATTAGTGAAAATATACAATGTTATGGAGATTAAAAAATTCCAAATAACTTTTTTATTTGTTCTACTGTCTTGCATTAATATAAGATACTAATTCTGATAAAACTAACAAAAAAACATGACACAAGGCATTAAGATGAGGTCAGAGCAGAACATAAACAGACAGTAACATACCTTGAGCAGTATAGGCACACAGGGCAAATCTGAGAGCATCTGTTCCACACTCTGGTATACCATCTGGGTAATCCTCTTTCTGCAATAGTTATGATAGATTCAAAACACAAACAAACAAATTAAGATGTAAATACTATAAACTTCAGTTATTACAAAAGGTAGAATGCATGTAAAAGTATTTAAACTTTGTAATATTCATGAGGGTAACAAGCAACCCCGGACATGTATTTGGAACAGGCCTTTGGAACATGCAAAAATACTAACCTGGCCTTTCTTGGCACGCTCAATTTCCCTTGGATCTAAATTACTGTTTTGCAGGAGTTTATGGAGGTTCTTTTGAAAATGAAAATAGGGAAAAAATTATAATACAATTCAAAGATTCCATAATATCTAAGAAAAAAGCTTAATGCTGGCCAAAACATTTGGACCACTCCTATTTTTAATTTTACTTTCAGACAGCCTCCCTGCCCTGACAATACAGCCTTTTGAAATTTTATATAACCACCAGGCTTCTGAAATTTCCATGAAGACAATAAATAATTTGAATAACTTTGCTGACCCCTCTAATTACCAATAAATTTCCACCATATTTTAGACTTAAGTGTGAGCTTTAATTAAAATTAATTTCATTTATTTCATAGCATTTTAGTTAACTCTCCCATATTCATGAACCAATTATACATGTACCTCCAGTGTGATTCCCTTTATGACATCTACTGGGTCGATAACATTTCCAAGAGATTTACTCATCTTTCTTCCATGTGCATCCCTGACCATTGCATGAAGATAGACCTCTTTAAAGGGGAGTTTACCTGTCAGCTTTAGACCCATCTTTACCATACGAGCCACCCAGAAGAACAGGATATCATGACCTGTCTCTAAAAGCGTTCCTGGATAAAACACCTCTAGATCTTTGGTCTGACAAGATAAGGAACAATTGTCATGAAATTGTCGTGAAATATAAATTAATGCATCATACAGTAAGCCAACAACTTACTGGTTGGTAAGCCAACCACTTGCTGACAGATTACCAACCACTAACTGCCACCTAAGCAACCACTTACCAACACCTCACCAAACACTCATCAACACCTTTGCGACCACTTAGAACCATATTCCAAACCACGTACAGTACCAATCCCTTACCAACACCTTATCAACCACTTACCAACACCTTACCAACCACTTACTAACAGCTTGCATACACCTTACAAACCACTTACAGACACCTTGCCAACCCCTTACCCATCATTTACCAACTCCTAGTCAACCTTGTACCAACCACTTACCAACTCCTTGCCAACCTCTTACCAACAACTTACTACCTTAGGAACCACTCACCAATGTCCTTGCCAACCATTTACCAACACCTTACAAATCTCTGACACCAACTCACAATTTATTTTGTCAGAAATAAATTTCTGACAAAACACCTAATGTGCAAAAAATGATAAATGTTATATACCTGGTCTGGCCATCCAAAGATAGAAAATGGAAACAAGGCAGACGAAAACCAAGTATCCAGTACATCTTCATCTTTAAAAAAATAAAAACAACAAATGAGTATGTTCATAATCTTGCAAATTATATCAGTCCAGGTAATTAACTATTAACAATATTAGATCTTTTTAGTCATACTTTCTGCCTCACCTCTCAGCTTAATAAACAGCTGAATACTCCCTGTACAGACCTTTTCAGGACATCCCAACCCACCCACATAATAAATGAAAAAACCCTTAGCTACAATGCATTTTAATGAATTAATCATGCAGTGCTGTGCCCTATTTTTGTGTAGTCATATAACATTGTTTTTTGATACAGTGCTTAGTCTGTAACAGTACTTTTTTAGACAGTTGAATCATCTACTAGAATAGAAGGAGTCTAACCTTGTCTAAGTTGAATTTTCTCCTGTGGAACACCAAATCTTTCAGCAGCTTTCTTCCTTGCTTCTTCTTCTGTTCTTCCACTAAAAGAAAGCAGATTGATATTGCTTGGAATAATTTCTCTAACACCTTACTTACGCTTTAATAGATGAAAAAAGTTCCTTATAAGATCCAACAAATATTTTGTATGCAGCTGTGATTGGTTTGTTTGTGATCATTAGAGACCAAACAAGTTGAAAAATCCACAGATAATAAACATCTGGTTGACCTTGTTTGCTTGGCAGATACCATAGGTTTTACTTCACTAATTTATGATCCACATATCTCACACGTAGGCCATAAGATCTTTTAGATAATTAAAAAAAATTAGGACCATCCTAACATTTACCAGTAAATGTCAAATTATCCATCACAGTGTTGGATACACTTCCTTCCTACCAACTTTTTCCATTTTGCTTCATCTCATATTCTTACCTGACCCAGTATTTACCATCTGTATCCTGTGGATCAAGAATACTGTTGGTCAGAGATCATGATACATGTATATTATGCAGTAGTGTTATAGACATGATGACAGCCATATGCTACCTCTCCAGCAGGAACATTGGCATCATTCACTGTGATAAAGTATGCAGGAATACGATGACCCCACCACAGCTGCCGAGATATGCACCAATCCCTAAAAAAGAATGAATCATAATTTTTACTGCACTAATAACTTTAAAGTTGTTCAATGATGCATACTTTTATGTACAGGCACTTGTTTGTTAAACCTACACATTATGATATGAAACTGTCTTGGTTTACCAAATAAGGCTGAAAAATCCAGAATTGTTATGTTGCTAGGTAATTTCATTCTTAAAAATTTTTATGTAACACTAGCAATCAGAATAAAGTTTAATATAACTAAAATGCCCAAGAGCAATGCGGATTAGCTCTGATGTTAAGATAAAAGAGCAGGAAGAACAACACATTTTTAAGTCTTTAAGAAAGAATGGCTATCCATCGAAATTTCTAAAAGAAGTTAAGAGGAAAACTGGACAGAATTGTTTACAGCATCCCTTGTAATGACTGTAATATCCGTTACTTAGGAGAGACAGGTAGGGCCCTGGAAACTAGAAAAAAGGGGCATATGAGGAGTGTACAATATTTGCAAACAGAAAAGTCAGCTTTGGCCGAGCATATTTACCACATGGATCATGGGGTAGCCTTTGAAAGAATGAAAGTGGTATGTAGAAAAAGAAGATGGGCACAACACAAATGGAAAGAAGCATGGATGATCGAGAAGCATGGATGATCGAGAAGAATAAAGGAAATGCTATTGCTAACAGGGACAATGAACGAACTTTGCCAGAAATCTATAAAACATTGATATAAGTTTTAACTCTTTGCTATTATTAGTAGTAGTTTTGTATTTTACTGTTCGTATATTTAACATAATATTCATGATAATTTCAATTATTAGTTTTTAATTAGTTTATAATATTATTTTGCTGCATTGTTTTTTTTAATAAATATTTTACGTACTTTTTTAGTCATTTGTTATTTTAACCTATTGTCTTGTAAATTTTATTTTGCTATATATAGTGAAATTTATGCTCTATTCAGATTACCCTGATGAAGGACGACTGTCCGAAAGCTTGGGTATTTTAGTTATATTAAATTTTATTCTGATTGCTAGTGTTACATAAAAATTCTTAAGAAGGCTGAAAAAGTAGTAAAAACATATGTAATTACATGAAATGTGGTCATCCATAATGGATTGGGACTGTACACGTAATTTATGAGTTTTATAATTTAAAGTGCATGTAAACCTTCTGACAATTTTCTCAGTATAGATTCTAAATGAGGTGACTGTTCAATGACCAAAAAATTTACATACTGTAGTTTGAGTGATCCATCTTGAAGTTATAAAGGTTTATTCCTGTCATATGCTAATGACTGTGACGTCAAGGCAGTCATTATTTAAAATACAAAACCTAACTGATACTGATAAACTGAATTTTGAAAGTATCTCCTTTTTACCCATGGCTCTTAAAGTAATTATTGCTACTTAGTTTTCACATTTTAGTCAGCATATTTTTTTTATTCACAAGGAAGAAGAAATAAACTTTAAGATGAAAGACTGCATTGATGTCAGTCACTAGCATGTGAAATAGAAAAGCCTTCATAACTTCAAGGCACATTACTCAAACTTTAATTTTTGGGAGTAATTCAACAGCTGGTATTGTCAGAAGGTTGATACTTTTGGCACTTTAACCCTTTGACTCCCAAAGCGGCCAAAACCGGCCATAAGGGATGCTCCTCAATTGAAAAATTTTCACTTCAACAATTTCGAGAAATGCCGCCTGAATGTTGGTTCAAAAGGCTCCTTAGGGAACAGAAAAACTTCAGAAACCAAGAAATCCTGGAGAACTGTCCAAAATCCTAACACAAAAATGTTTATTGTTTTAGGGAAACTCAAACTGCCTGTTTTTGACGTCATTTTCCAAGGCTGAAAATCACTCGTTTTCATCAGATCGCTTTACTTAGATCTTTTTATTATTCTTCAAAAATAACCTCTCATGGCAAAATTCAAACTTAGATCTTGGCTTTTGGTGCCTTTTTGGTCAGCAAATTCATATTACACAGCAAGCAACAGCCTTTTTTCCAACCCCCATCGCCACCCGTTGCTTTTTCCACACTTTCTTGCGCACTGCATCATGGGAAAAAGTCGATTTTTCGAGCAGGAAACATTCCTACCTTCAGTATAGGAATAGCTTTTATAAGCGTGGAGCCACTCATTCCTACCACCGGAATACCAGCTTCAGAGCATTCTCCACAAGCCAAATATTTGATGTGCCATGGTAGGTCCGATTGTCCATCTAGTTTGAGCTCACAGGACCATCAAGCACCAAAAATTCTCATTTACAGTTGACTGCACAATGTACAAATTTTGAGGCTAGAATCCCTTGCACAATCTCAGTTCTTCAAGAAAATGCTGATTTAAGCTGTCTTAGGGCTTCATGACGCCCTCCAGCACTCCATAGATGGACAAAATGGCTCCGAAAATTTGAGTTTTCACCAGAAAGCTCGACAAGCAGCTACCATTGCTCCCCCAGCAATGGCTTCTCCCTGGATCTTATCACATGACCAGTAACTCTGTACCCCATGTGAACACCACCAACATATGACAATCCAAACTCCAAATATGGCTGTGCTAGGTCTTGGAGAATGATTAGGTCCAGAAAAACACCAAAATCTCTCAAAATTCTCTGGGAGTGAAAGGGTTAAATTGTTTTGAAAGTAAAGACACTACTAACTACTGTACCTGCAGTTCTCTAACCAGTTGTACCAAGTCTTTTCATGCATGCTGGGAATGAGCTTCAACTCACCCTCACGCACAGCCTAGAAATTTAAAATAATTGTATTATCAAGTTTGTTAATAATACTACATTTTGCTCATGATACAACTACAGCAAAAACATCACCATCACAAGCTACACAAGTGCAAGCAACAGTAGCATATGCAGCAGCAGAACAAGCAAGTACTGAGCCAAACAAACAGCTGCAATAATCAGACCTATTACCTTGACAGACATATCAGCCATGTCTTTGCAGTCAACATACCACTGGGGTTTTATCAATGGTTCAACTATGTCTTTTGATCGGCTGAAAACAATATTGATAATGATAAAACCTTTTATTCAAGTCATGTAGAGTTGATTTTTGAGTGAGGAAATGATATTGAGATCTACAGCCATACTAACATATCTACATGATGTGAATAGTACAAAAGCAATGGGAAGCCATTTCAGTGTTACAGCAAACCATAATAATCACTCTATCTCAACATAACCACTCTATTCTTAGACTCGTCATGATTACAAACCTGCATGTTGGGACTACCATAGGATTTTCTTCTGTTTTGATGTACAGCCCTTTCTCCTGCAGTGCTTTTTGGATGTCTTTTCTGGCACTAAAACGTTTTAAGCCCTGTGAACAGTATGACGAGTTAAACACAAATAATGTACAAAACATATAATATTGGAGACATGATTGTGTGAAAAGAAGATCATACCATAAGTGACTGTGAAATGGCATGCTGCATGAGATGGCCATGGTAAATAAAGATTCAAACGCTAGGGCCAGGGCCTTTGTTGAATTTCAAAAAAAGCACAAGCCCGTGCATTTGAACATGTTTAAAAATCAGTTACGCCCCAGTTCCATTGTTTTTATATGGGAGACATTTTGAAATCATCACCTCTTTCGAGTTGTGGGAGTGTGAGCATTCGATGCTCACGATACAAATGAGTAAGATGCCTGCAGTAAGTGGTTAGTACGGTGTCAGTAAGTGGTTGGTAAGGTGTCAGCAAGTGGTTGGTAAGGTGTCAGTAAGTGGTTTGTAAGGTGTCAGCAAGTGGTTGGTAAGGTGTCAGCAAGTGGTTGGTAAGGTGTCAGCAAGTGGTTGGTAAGGTGTCAGTAAGTGGTTAGTAAGGTGTCAGTAAGTGGTTAGTAAGGTGTCAGTAAGTGGTTAGTAAGGTGTCAGTTAATTGGTTGGTAATGTTAGTAAATCGTGCGTAAGATGTCAGTAAGTGGTCAGTTAATTAGGTTTGTAAACTGAAGAGTGATTATGTGTCACCTTTGTTTACCTAGGTTTGTTTGAATTAATAACAAATAATTCTTACCACAAATTTCTTGTACTCAGGAAGGAAGTCATTCATGTCACAGATGAATCCATTGTCATCCATCATGTTAATGTATGGTAGGTCATGCCTCTCACCAACAGCGTAATCATTATGATCATGAGCTGGGGTTATCTTTACAGCACCTTAAGGAAACCACAAATGATGATAAATTATACATAGTATTCAAAGTTTGTGACAGTTAAATTTTGCTGGTAATGGATGACCCCTTTTTTGAGTTATAAGGGTTTGAAGATATTTTTAAGAAAATGATGTGACATCATCTGGGTGTTTTTCTAGAACGTAATCTCTAATCTATACAAGGTACTGCTTGAAAAAGAAGTCAAATCCCCACAATGTCATTTGGTGAACTGGGGATTTGATAATGCTTTGAACATGAAATATTATAGGAAAATTCATTTCCTGACTCAGAAATTCCTCACTGAATTTCACAAGAAAAACAATATTATTTTTCGAGTGAAATTCAACATGGTTTCCATGGTAACCAGTCTGGTTGCTACCATGTACTTTCGCTACCAGTGCGATCGCTACCAACCACAGTCTGATCACTACCATGACGAATTCTGATCGCTACCACTGGGAATTACCAACAGAAAATATCGATGAAACTTAGTAAAAAGCCACAAAGATTTATA
>JAAAQI020136649.1:0-12691 GCA_011800005.2 Stichodactyla mertensii
GGGGGGTTTCGAAAATTGTTTTTGATAGAATGGGGGGCTGTGAAATTTTTCCCCTTCCCCTCCTACTTTTCCTCCAGTCCACCCCAAGGGATATTTAATGAACAGTCCCTTATGTACATACTACTATGCACATGTATCTCCTCTCAACAACTCTGACAAACTTGAGTTATGGTATAAGCCTCTATACAGTTAATGTGGTGATGATATCTATTATTTTTCAAGGGTGTACAGTGTACGACATAGTGATTCATCCTTCATTTCTGAAGAAAGTCCAAGAAAATTCCTTTTTCCAGAATTTTTTCCTTACTGTGGTATTCCAAGGACTTGAAGAGAAATATGGGCTTGAACTGGATAGAAACTGGACAATATTGAAAAATAAAAAATGTATGGGTGAACTCCAACCACACTGTATAAGAACTAAAAGCAAACCAGTAATTTTGGACATGGATAATGATGGTTCTAATGAAGCTATTGGGAAAAAAGGTGAAGTAAAGTTAGTCCTACTGGACATGAAGTTTATGCACCTATCAGCAGCTTCCCTGAGGGATCAAAGTCCCCTGATTGAGGTTTTCCATTACCTACATGTACAACTCCTGTCATTTTGCAGAAAACCAGTGTCATAACTTTCATCATACTGTATCCCACACCCCAACTTCCCAAACACAAAACAAAGTCAAGCATTTTCCCGACCCCAGTGGCAATGTTTGCATCCAATCTCCCTGTATTCTCCCATGTATCTCTGTGGTTAGTCTAGGGGTCAACCCCTCGGGGAAGCTGCTGATAGGTGCATTGTTGATTTGCAAATCAGAAGGAACAAGTCTGTTTTACCCACAGTTATGGGGTGGATCTCAGGCCAGTCCAACATCCAGGGTTTTACAGCACAGATCCAATATGTGTAGCTAGTTTTAATGTTTTAGTGAATTTTTGTCTAGTGTTAAATCTATACATTTTTTCTTTCAAAACCATTGTATTTTAACCTAGTGAGGCAAATAAGGTTCTTAGTTGGTTAGTTTTTTTCTGGACCCATCTCTGGTAAATGAAAACTAAATGTACTGACTTTTAGTCCTTGGGCTAGATCTTAATTTAGTGTTTATTTGAACACTGTCTAATATCATATTTCAAAATATTCTTGATTCATTTGGCAGATGTTAATGTTCTTTCACTTTTGTGACAACAGATGGTGCAAAGTCAGATAAGATAAATGAAATTCAACCACCAGAACCAAAATATAGTTTGATATTTGAACCAGCTGTTGGTCAACCAGAGTTTATTGTATTAGAGATATCCTTACCTGGAGTGGTAAGTACATAATAAGTGGTAGTACTTCTTGGTTATGTATTAATAAAAATGATTTAAATTTTTCTTTACTTTTCTTTTCTTGCTTTTCTTTCTTCCCTTCCCATTCCCTTCTCTCCTCTCCTTTTCTCTTTGCTTTGCTTGTCTTGTCTTGTCTTGTCTTGTCATGTTTTGTCTTCTCTTCTCTTCTCAATTCTCTTTTCTTCTGAACTCTCTTCTTTTTCTCTTCTCTTCTTTTCACTTCTCTTCACTTTTCTTCTCTTCTCTTCCCTAAATTCCTTCCCTTTCTTTCCCTTTCCTTCCCTTCTCTTCCCTTCTCTTCTCATCATTCCTCCTTTCATTTTCCTTTCTTTCTTTCTTTTCCTTTTAATTTGGTTTTCTCTTTAATACTGTTCTTTTGTTTTTCTCTAATTTGCTTTCTTTTGCTTTTACTTTTTCCCATTCTTTTTTTCATTCTTTTTCCCATTCTTTTATACTTTTCTTATGTCAAATTTTCTTTTGATTAACTATTTATTATTTCTTTATGTTACTAGTAAACAAATGCTTATTTTCCAAACCCTTAATCATTTCTGTTTCTATTCATTCTTTTTTAGAAATCAGCAAGAAATTTAGACTTAGATGTCAGTGGGGACAGACTTGTGTTACATGTAAATCCACATCTTTATCATCTTGATATTGATTTACCATGTGATGTAGACAATGATGTCTGTGGAGCACAGTTTAACAAGAAAACGAAAGTAAGATGTACAGTGTACTAAATTCTCAAACCAGAAGTTTATACCTGGATAATAGACCTTTCCCAAGATATAGTTGAGTGAGTCCTGTACTTGCCAAAGCCTTAATTTCAGTACCATCATACACTGAGCTATGTACTAATCTGATACAATGGACTTTGGGATGATTAAACAATAAAGCAAAGAAGAATTGCCGATTAAAGAAATAATGCATAATAGATCTTTTACCAAAATGGCGGCCACAAATTCGAATGAGTAAAAATTCAACTGAGTGAAAAATTAATACCAGCACTAGAAAGAGCACCTCAGCTTTAATAACCCTGGTTGTCATAGCGGCCGAGAAAAGATTTTTTAAAAATTGCAAAATTTACAGAGAAATGTATGTCTGGAGGTACTGCATACGCCATACCCCCAGACATACATTTCTCTGTAAATTTGGCAATTTTTGAAAAATGTTTTCTCGGCCGCTATAAAACATAACATAATGAATCTTTGCAGGTTTACTTAGGTTGAGGTGCTCTTTCTAGTGCTGGTATTTGTTTTTAAATTATTTGAAATTTCAGTTTGATTCATCACTGTTCAAGACACTGACCAAGACACTTGCATTTTAATTACTTACCTTCTACTTGTACTTTGCTATCCTTCTTTCACCCTCATGAAAGTTCTTCTTACTTTTTTTAAAAAAAACTTGACAAACTAAATGTTCTCTCAACCAGAATTGAACCTCGGACCCCCGGACTACTATGCACTCTACCTCTCCATTAGTCTATCTCACTGACTGTTGAAGGTTATGGCATGTAAAAGGAACATATTTTGACAAAACAGTTCATTAACGAAAAGATTACAAAAGGAATTGTTTTGACTTTTCTCAAGAGATTTTATAACAATGAAGTTAGAATGAATTGGAAAAGCCATATCAACAACTTGTGCTTCATGTTTCATCAGGGGATTCCAAATACCTTGAAACAATAAAAGCACGAGGCCTACAGCCTCTTGCTTTCATGTGTTTCTCAGTGTTTGGAAGCCCTGATGAAACACTCACACTTGTTTTTGATATATTACTTAAAAGTCTGATATCAGTTTTGTCACCAATCTAAAACACTCTTATTGCCTTTTAAAAAGTTGAAATGGCACTGTCCCTTTTTTTAAAAAAAAAGTGCAAATAAAAAAAACTGAAATATTTCAGGAATGTGTCTACTGTTTTTAGCCAATCAGAAATTGCTCTTTGACCACAAAATAACAACTACATTTCTGATTGGTCGAGAAAAATTCCTTAAATGTACTTCAGTGCCCATGGTTTTGTCAATTCACACTGTGTTTGTATGGCCCTGTCACCTTCTTGATCAATTCAATGTCAGATGTCGAATTTCAGTTTTTTGCTTTATTCCAAAGTTATCATGTATTTTGTATCAGATACAGCTATTGATTGTAGCAGGGTGCAAAAAATCGAAAATCGGAGACATATTTTTGACAAGTGATATGATCTCATGATCTCAGAAAGAAAGTAAACATTGTTTTCAGATCAATACTGGCTGACATGGAACTCCATGAAGAGACATGTGAAAATTTGAAGAATTCTCTCTGGCCTAAAAGGAAATTTTTTTTACAAAAAAAGGGAAAGGAACAGTTTCTACATTTTATTCAGCTTTCAGAATTAAGTGTATACTTTATTGGGGTTTTGATTGAAAGCTTTCACACTTTATAAAATTGAAGGTCAGAATTGAATGTACACTGGTCGCTAGGGGTACAATGATACCTCAAAGAAATATCACTACTCAATTTCTGACTGGAACACCATTTAAAATTCATACTGATTTTTTTTTTTTCACCTGTAATTGAATACCTTTTTTGAGTTCATAAATACTGCTGTGACTGAAAACTTGTTTACTCAGGGTTAGCCTCATTTCATTGCCGAAATATTTACAAAAACCAATGACAAAGTAAGGAATGTACAACTTCAATGAAACAACCACGTTAAAATTATGCTGACCTTGAAGTGAACATTCTACACAAAAAGGAGGCTAACCATGAACAACAGAGAACTCGAAACTGGAGCATTCAATCACAGTTTGAAGAGAGAATTGATTTCCAAGTTTGTAGTCTTTGGTTTTATTAATGAAAGCTCAGAGTGAATAATCAACACATTTTTCAATAACAAAATCATTAATGGAGCCTAGCTAGAGGGTACATCTATGCTTGAAGTTTTGACTGTAATGGTTTTCACTTAACAACTCTACAATTCCCATTGTATTTTCCTTAATATATATACACACAAAGACTGAGAACAATTTAATGATTGTGGTTTTGGCCCAGTCAAGCGCAGCTTTGTTGGTGGCATTTCTTGGGCAATTTAACAACTGCCTGGGGGAGAGGGTGGTTAATGACAAGCTGTTACTACTACCAATGTGGTGCGAGTCTAACATGCAAAGCCATGATGGTCCAGAGGCTGTTTATTCTCACTCTGGCATTCATAATTTTTGACAGAAAGCTACTTAGACTGAAAAACAGTCCCTACTTTTTCGCAAATTATCCGTGGAGATGTGACAAAGTCCTCTCGGCCAGGACTTTGTCACGTCCCCATGGATAATTCATGAAAAAGTAGGGACTGTTTTGCAGTCTAAAAGCTACTTCAGCGCTTGTCCTACCAGAAACCAAAGAGTGAATAGGACCTCTGGAATGCCAGAGTAAAGCAGGCCTGGTTCTATTCCTAATATTAACAGCAAAAACCTTATGCTACATCAAAGCTACATGTACATAGTCTGTAGGATGATCACTTTCAATGATGACGCTCAAATTAAAAGGAAATTTTCCTTTAATATTGACTATCATATTTTATTACTTTTAAAATTTCCACAGGTTTTAACAGTCACAGTTGCTGTCAACATTAATCAAAAGAGCTGATGCGGAATACAAAGGTGAGGTTTTTCAGGGCTTGAGCCTGCCAATGGCCATAATTGCATGTCAAATTTTACTACTGGCAGGCAAAAACAGTGTTGAATTGCCAAATGGAAAATATAATGATTTTGGAAATTTTGCTCCACCAAAATTATTTGTGCAGCCAAAAATATAAACTGTCTGACCATTATTTTATTTTCTATTTTGGGCCCTGGTTTTATTAATCAAAGAATATTTTATTGCTATATACTTTCAACACACTCTGTAAATAGATATATTTCAATCGTTTGGGTATAATTTTAATTTCGAATACAAAAAAATTTACTCAGGAGAATGTAGACAAATAAGTAAGGGCTCTTCACAAAGGTTTGTTTTCAAACCCATAGACTTTTCTCACATAGCAGTTATATTTATTCCCATGAGACTGAAAACCTTTGTTTATGCTCAGCAAAACTTGTTTTGAAGATCTTGTCTACTTTACAAGCACAATGTGTGAAAAGGTATTCTTTCAGTCATGCAACATGGACTCTAAATGAGAAAGACACATTCCTTTCAAACTATCAATAACTCATGTGCTGGGCTTGACAATGCATGAGAAACTGATCTTTTTGGGAGTTTAGAATAAGAAGCAACGTAACACTTCATTTGAGAACTGAATAGAACACAAGAATTAGAAAGTAATTTCCTCAAAAAGAAAAAATAACTTAGTAAAACAGCTGCATGGCCTGTGTTTACTGTTTGTGCCCTTAGGTCTAGATGGTAACATTGTGGTCTGAAGACAGCAAGTCTGCAGTTAAACATAACAAAATGATGCTTTTCTATGTTCACTGCTGTTTTGTAAAAAATCAGGATGTGTGGAAAACATGAGAAAAGCTATAGAATCAGGAGCAGGTGTCAAAATGAATATTTAAATTAAAAAAAAAAAACCAGCATAGAACATGAAAAACGTGTTTCTGGGTTCTTATATTACATGGGTTTTAGCCCATCTAAGCTTGTGTAATAAAAATCTTATTTAAAAAGCAAACCTGACAATGTACAGCTGTAGTCTCACTATGGGGCCATGCTGTGTGATGGTCAATGATAAGAGTGAAAAATTTGAATGAATTTTGCTTTCAACCCACCTTTGAATCAGAAACTAAAATTGAGTGCAAAGTCTTTTGTTTTAAAGTATATTTTTTACAATGTAATTATGAAAATATGGGCTTTTTGCAACCAATTTCAGCAATAAGAAAACACATTTGTTTAAATGGGTCAATAGCTGACACCAGTGGCATCTGATGCAGAGACCATTAGCATGAAATTTAGCACAATTCCCACCTTGTTCCCATTTCAAGGGACTAAAGTCGGAGTTCCAACTGTTAAAGTGCCTAAGGGAGTGTGAAAAAAGTAGATTCCTAAAAAATGTAAAATAGGTGTTACATCAAAATAAATTTTGTGAAAAGAAATAAACTGTTTATTTAACTCTTCTCCTAGAATAACCTTCCATCTTTTCATTTTCATTAATTCTCACTTTTTATATAATTTTAAATTTGATATTTCTTCATGTATTAGATCAAACATTAGCCTGCGTAGCTGGTGCAGAGGATGGGAAAGCATGTTTCATCCCATATCCAGATATTGAGAAGTGGGTTGAAAAGACAAGACACAGCTGAGTTTTTTTAACTGATTTTGAGGTGTTTGGATAGAGGATGAAACACTCTTTCAAGTGTTTGATCCAGCTTCTCAAACCATGAATAATTCTAGCAGAAAACACTGTCACGGTAGTGATTTACTTTGTTTTCTCCTAATTAATTATTTATGAAAAAATGGGCAATCAAACCCAGGCAAAAGATGTTTTCATTAATATCTTATGTTAGTCAATAAACAATTTTTCAATTTAATTTATTTATTTAGTAGTTAATGTGCCATTAAGATATGATATTTTGATAAGCAAGTATAAAGATTGTTACTAATAAAAAATTTCAAGATTGGAGAAAATATTTGCAATTCAAAACATTTCCAAAATACATTCTCAACTAGACCGGGAAAAAAAAAGCTTATGCGCACATAAAAATATCAGGTTATCCTAAAATTTTGATTATTTTCATTTCGTATTTGGTGAAAAATAATAATTCCTATCAAATGAATACTTAAATTTTAGGTAATTGTATTTATTTAAAGTCGTATTTTTAAATTGTTCTGTCATCCTTATCTTCATATACTGAGGATTTCAGAAGATTTACAAAAACGTTTTCCGTTTTAAAGTGCCTTTTTCTTAAGGCTCTAGAGTTGTTTTCAATCCAAAACAAAAAACACAATATCTTTTAGGTTTCCGTGCGAAAACAGCAAACCCGCAAACCCAGTTGATGAATTCAAAACGTGAATGAATCGGTTTCTTGACTGGACATGACTTGAGGCATGTTTTCTTTCCATTATTAATGATAAGGCCGGCGATTGTGTGGCGCCGATGGAGTAAGGGCACGTTTTGCTGCTTTCTAATTTCACTCGACAACCGTACACACACAATGATGATCAGCATTACATGTAGGTCTTGAACTAAGGTGTTGATTGCTCTTGACCAGATTTAATCGTATAATACTACATCGACTCTCCCGTTTTATAGTGTTCTTTTGTACCGACTCAAGGTATCATATTAATTCGTATATTGTGTTGGTTGACGTACCACGACACCAAGCGACTAGAACACCCTTGTTCAATACAAACAAAACACTTTAACGTGTAACTTGTTTCGCGTCAAATCTCCAAACAAGAGTTCCTTCCTTCCTCGTTTAAGAAATCCTATTAAAATTCGTATCCTTTTCGACTGTGCGTTTTCAAAGACTCGATCCTCCTCGACCGAGACTAAAGTGTAGTTTTAATGCTACTGCTCAAGTGAAGGGAGATTGATTCATTCATCACTTATTTCTTGACAAGAATAACAGAATTTCAATATAGTACACTAGACTCGTGTCTGAGCCGTTTCTATATTGATGAATCTAATAAACCTATATTGTAATAGGATCATCATTAGTAAAAAGAACTCCTTCTTAAGCCAGCGATGAATTCATTTGATCAATCTGTATATTACTGCCCGTAGTTCTACTTGTATTGTGCGGGTGATTCTGACAATGACAATTCATGGCTTCATCGTAAGACGGCGGCAGTTCTTGATCAAAACAAACACTTCTGTACGATGGCGGTCCTGTACGAATACTATTGCAGTCTTCTCGATGTTCACAATTTCTATCTTCAACTCCGTGAGTGCGTTCCGTTTGATTAGGTCCATAAAGTCCAGGAAATAATATCCATGAAGCAGTTATTTGAAAGGCTCGGCTGTTATTTCTAGAATTCGATGAATGATTCAGACCTTGGAAAAGAGTGGACGACTGGCCTTCTTGACTCGAATAAGTATTATGGGTTAAATTTTCTCCCCTTTGCGCTCGAAAAGTATAGTGTCTCTGAGCATATTTAGTTTCTTTTAAAAAGCAAAAGCACATGATAGTTAAGAATACGGCTGCTGTTAGTATCGCCGCGGACAAGAATCCTGCTCTTGACAAGGTCGTGTCAGAGTCCTCGCTGTTCTTCGTGGAGTCAACAACCTTCTTCACTGTACAACTAGCATTAATGCACCCCAGTTCGCTTGGACAGTTCGTGGTTTCTAAACACGGCTTACCTATCGCTTGAGATGTTGTCGGGGTCGTTAGCGTTGAGTTAATCTTAAGCGCTAAGCAGCTTTTCGTCTTAAAGCACTTCCCTTGACAGCATTTGCTACTATTCAGAATCCCGTCATAAGACTTGGAATGCTTTTGAAAGCTACAGTCTTCATCAGTTTTACAAGAAGTTGGTAGCAGTTTTGGAGGCTTACATTCATGAGACACACAGACTGCTCCTTTCTTACAATGCGTGTCATAATAACACTCTTTATCGCTGTTTAGAAAGCACTTAGGCCACGATCGACAGCGTTTGCCGCAACAAACCTGGTGAGGTTTACAATGGCCATCTTCGTTACAACTCTCTGCCAATTCCATCAAATCCACAAATATACAAAATATAAAAAGTATAAAGTAGCTTCGCAAAAAGTGGACCATAATCAAGAAGAAAACCTCAAACTCATCCGGTATTGTCCAGCGTTGCTTTAAAGGATACGATTAATACCTCTTGAGGTCTCAATTAAATCCTAAGAACATGACAAGCTCGGATCGACTTGACGGAGACTACGCCAGCAATAGCGTGTACTGCAATACCTAGACTTTTCTAAAACATTGTTTTGTGGTGTGCGTGACAGCGGCATGTTCGAAAAGAGAGAGTATCAGATATCCTGTGGTGGATCGGCCGCATCATTGTACAAATTTACATAATTGGAGTAAACACGGTGATCACGAAAGTGTGGAAAAGTCACTTTATGTAGGTTTCCATTGTGTGCCTTTTATCGTTGATGGCTTTCCCAAAGTCATTGGTTAACTCGCTCTCGGTCTTCCATTTGGAAGGTAATCCCGAGTTCTAGTTGGATGTCTGATGTTCCTCAAGTGTCGGCTCCTATGATCTTGGCTATCTAGCACTCCCAGTTACTCAGGGTTTCAGTTCTACTGGCATCTGGAAATCGCTTTTGTTTAAAAGAAGAGTCGACTAAGGAAATTGAATTCAGCACTGTAAAGCCTTGGGCGATTCCATCAAAGTCGGCCTGTTTTGTCTTTCGTCGACCTCTTTCAAGCGTAGTGCAGTTATTAAGCGATTTCCCGAACCCCGAGGGCTACTGAAGCTACGTTTTGGGAGATAAATCGAAAAATATAACACACAGGACAAAATGGTGTTTTTTCTAACCAGCGATATCAAAACGCCGCTATAAAAGCAATTATTTCGCCATTGTTCTCTAAAATAATAGCAGAAAACTGGGTTTTTAAGAAGTCTTTTTCGTCCATAGCAAATATGGAAACGTAGAAATAATAAAAAAAAAACTTTTTCGATTCCCTCCTGCTCTTTTTATACACACACACTTGATGAAAAATGGGTTTGTGAAAGCGCCTAGATAGATGGCCTATGAATGATGATGATTTTGGTATTTCCCCAACTTCAAAGAAAATAACAATTTTTCTTTTACTAGATATTTCTGGTTTTCATTCAAGTAGCCTATGATTAAGCCAGATCGGTCAAAAGCCACTTAAAATGTAAAAGGATTATCCGTGTGTACATAAACAAGCGTCTTGATGTTTCAGATATACATGTCCATTTGATTTTAGTCGGTCGTTCCTATGATATTCTCACTTCTCCCTTAAACTATTCTCCAAATAGCTATCTAAAACCTACCTTGCTCCCAGAGGTTCAGTTCTTTCGCCTTTATCTTTGTCGTGAGCAAAGAGCGCTGGAGGCGCGATGCGCGGAGAGGAAAGAGAACCAGAGGCTTTCTTTCCTCTCAAGCGCTCCTTGCTCACGATAAAGATAAAAAAAGAAAACCCCTGGACCCAGGATGCCTAAAAAATAAATAAATAAATAAAAAACCGTGAACAATTTTATTCAAAATTTTATAGACTGCTTTCTTTTCCCTTTTTTTTTTTTTTTTTTTTTTTTTTTTTTTCCTCAAATTCATCAATAAAAGCCAGACCGGCATTCAGATGTGAACAGAAGTGAACATGTGTGTATAGGGACACTGTTCATTATTTATGTCTGGTGGTGGCGGGAGAAAAATTAATAAAAAATGAAGAAAATGCACTGCCCGCCCGTCATCAAGATCTTGTAAAGACTCCTCTTATGTCCTTCCAACCTCCCCCCCCCACGCTTTCACCACCACCAATAAGCTTCTCATTAAAATACATTCCTTGTTTGTAAGTTTTCAAGACCCTCCTTAAGTAAGAAATAAAATTTCAACACTCCGTTCCTTTTGCCCCTTTCTTTCGAGACCCTTAATTTTCCTCCATACACACACGCATAAATAACCCGGCGTAATCAATCGAACGAAATCGAACGCTCGATTCCATCGAATGCAATCGAATTCGGTAATCGAATAAAATCGAACTCACAAAAAAATTCAGCCAATCGAACATTCGATTGCGTTCGATTGTAATTCTACAGCCAATCGAATGCAATCGAACTCACAACTTTTTTTAGAATTCGATTTCGTTCGATAGCTGAATGCAATCGAATCCAATCAAATGATTGCGTTCGATTAAATTCGATTTGCGAATTATTCGATTGGTTACGCCGGGAAATAATGAACAGCAAGATATTTTTGGTATAGTTAATATTTAGAGGATGGCATTTTGCTACCAAAATGGTCACCGTACGTCTGGTGTCGGTATTCGATAAAGTGATGGATTTCGGCAACTGGTTTGAGTGGGGCTTCTGTGCGTTTTTCTTTTGCTTTCATGTTTGGACTGATTGTAGATAGATTGGATCTATCTTTCTGGCTTGACATCGCTCATCCATTTACTTGGCTATACAAGACTTTAAATCATCGATAGCAATCTACAGTAATTCTTTATAAATCGTTAAGAAACATTGGCGACAATTGAATCTCACATACGAATGACCTCAACACGAACCTTTACTAAGAGTTCGTCTAGCTGCTGGCTACATTAATTACATTAAGCAATGAAGATATCGTGATGGCGCAGTATTAGTTTATTGTTAAAATACATCAAAAACCAACCAGCTTTTTGTTACGGCTTCCCGACTACCTTAAATGGAAATCCAATTAATTCTAATTGGAAACAAATAGAATATAAAAGCTCTCTTTAGCAAAAGGCAATGAATAAATTAATACTTCAAAGGCGCCGTATTAATGGCAAGTCGTGTTTGCATTTCTGATAAGATTGACTGAGCAAAAGACAAATTGATGTGGTTACCCATTAGAAACACTCTCCCATATTTGAGGTTGAAACAATTAAATCTTGTATGAGCGTCTTAAAAAGAATTGACCATTTTTATCAAAAACGATAGAATAAAATGGTGAGATCATTGTTCCTTCCCTCCTTCCCTCCTTCCCTCCTCCCTTCCTTCCTTCCTTCCTTCCTTCCTTCCTTCCTTCCTTCCTTCCTTCCTTCCTTCCTTCCTTCCTTTCTTTCTCTCTCTCTCTCTTTCTTTCTTTTTTCTTTCTTTCTTTCCTTCCTTTCTTTTTTCTTCCTTTATATTTTCTTGCATTCTTCTTTCCTCCCTTCCTTCCTTTTTTCTTTCTTTCTTTCTTTTTGCATTTTTTTCTTTCTTCGTTTCTTCCTTTTTTTTCTTTCTTTTTTCTCCCATTCTTCCTTCCGTCCTTCCTTCTATCCTCTTCCTCTTCCTCTTCCTTCGTTTACGATGAGAACGAAAGATTAATTCGAAACTTTCAAAATTATGAAAAAAAGAAATTTTCCAAAACATAAAAGTGTGGCGGTTTAAATACTTGAAGCCACAAATTATCAAAAGTCCTTGTGCGAGCCCGTCTGATGGACGTGCACGGAACGCTTGTTTTGCTATTAACACAAGTTATTTTAATAACTCGTGTCATTCAGGCGCCCATCTCTTTAAGGCCTATACACACTAAGGGTTTTGCTCCAGGAGCAGGCTCCAGGGTCGTTTTGCTCTTTCGTGTGTACCAAAGATTTCATGTTAAAAAAGGGTTGTGGCGGGAGCAGAATTTTGCCCCCGGCTCACGCTCCCTGATATTAAACTGGTTAAAGCCTGTTTCACACTAGCGTCGTAATCGTAATCGTAATCGTAAGCAACGTACGCAGACTCAGGAGCGTACTGCTCATTAACAGTGCTTGTCTTTTTTTCACACCTCAGTGATAAATACGATCCTGAGTCTGCGTACGTTG
>JAAAQI020136660.1:0-5000 GCA_011800005.2 Stichodactyla mertensii
ACACGTGGTTTAACATAAGAAAGGAAAACCAGAAGTTTTATTACGATGAGGGCATCGGTGTGTGGACCGTAGGCAGGGTGACGGATGTCATAAGTGTCATAAATACAACAATAACAGACGATGGGGTGGCGGGCATTTCCCTCGATCGCAGAATGTGACTGTGACCCTGGGAACTGGAAAGAAACTGAGTTTTGAAAACGATCTTGAGGTAATTTTAGGATTTGGTAGTGACATTATCCTAGACAAGACGACTGAAGCACCCTTTGTGAGTGATTTGAATAGTGGCCTTCAATCGCTCTATGTCTACCTCAGTGTACTGGATATGCAAATTGTGGGGGATGTGAGAGCTCCTCTATTGCGTACCGTCACAGCAAGCGGCAAAGATGGGGAAATAATTACGAAGGACTATGAACATCCTCAGTACATGCCACTGGCTACAAGAGAGTTTGAAACGTTGGAAGTCCTTATAACCGACGACTCGGGGAATAAAGTACCATTTGAACGTGGACGCGTGGTGATAACGTTACATTTCAGACTTCGTCAATCCCCTTACATTCGATAAGATGAAGAAACAAAATGGAGCTGGGCACATGATGGTGTTTCACGGTGGACGTTTTCAAAGAGGTTATGGACAAGTGGGCTATGGCCTTGGATCTTTTTTTCAATCCTTAGCTAGAAAAAATATACCTTCTCTACAAAGTGGGGCAAAATCTTTGGGAAAAGCAGCTCTTGATACAGGGATAAATGTTGCTAAGGATGTTTTGGCGGGAAACAACCTGAAAGACTCGGCTCAAGTAAGGTTGCAGCAGACAGCGCAAACTGTGAAACAACAAGCCCTTGACCACATCACATCTCAAGTTGGGAGTGGAGGAACAAGAAAGCGAAAGAGCTTAAAAGGAAAGGTTTCACAGAAAAAGATCAATTTACCACAAGGAAGCAAAGCCTAAGATTCCACTCGACCATATTTTCAAGGATTAGAATGGCTTTCGTGCATCCCCATTCCATTCCATGTATGAAAAGTGAACTGGAAATGTTTACGGCTCCTCCAACTCAAGTTGTGATAGACAATGGTCAGTGGATTGAATATCAACCCATCTCCCCCATCTCTTCCAACGCACCCATCGAATTTCAAGTAACAGGAACGGAAGACTATCTGGATTTAGCCAAAAGTATGTTGTTCATCAAACTGAAAATCACTAAAGCTAATGGTGGTGATCTGACCACTGATGAAAAAGTGGCACCTGTCAACAATTTTCTGCAAAGTTTATTCAAGCAAGTGGATGTGTTTCTAAATGGAATCCAAGTGACACAATCAACTGGGACCTACAGTTACAAAAACATGTTGGAGACCCTTTTAAACTACAGCTTGTCAGCCAAGAAGTCCCATCTCACAGCAGGACTTTATTACAAAGACACTGCAGGGTCCATGGACGAGACAGATTGCACGTCTGCGGGAACCAATGTAGGACTGCAAACTCGTTATTCCTTTACTAAGAAAAGTTTCATTGTGGATTTATGGGCCCCCTCCACTGTGACATGCTGATTAGCGACCACCTTCTGTAAAATCATGTGGATGTGACCATCAAATTAAAGCCTAATAGTGCAGCTTTTGCGTTAATGTCGAGTGAAACGAGCCCCAATTATAAGATTGCCATCCAAAACGCTCACTTGAAAGTTCGTGCAGTGAAAGTGAGCCCTACTGACTAAGAACCGACTGCAAGACCTATACCATACCTTCAGGAAACCCCTCCATTCACAAGGGAGATCTGTTCAATGGACAAGTCCCTAAGCGTATAGTACTAGCCATGGTCGACTCTGACGCATTTAATGGAAGTTACACTAAAACCCTTATAATTTTAAATTGTATGGAGCGACATCTATTAGCCTCACTATCGATGGAGAACAGCGCCCCTTCAAACCCATTAGCCTCAAACTAGCAAGAGCCAGTGAAACAACTTTCATGGAGGCCTATCAGACTTTGTTCTCGGGAACAGGCCGACTCTATACAGACTCTGGAATCGATATTGCCCAAGAAGATTACAACAAAGGCTATGCCATTCTCGTTTTTGATTTAACTCCTGACCTCTGCAGTTCATCGACTCATTTGAACCAGAAACAGAAAGGAAACGTATCACTGGAGGTTCAGTTCGGTATAGGCTTAGCTAACGCCGTCAATCTGATTGTTTACGGAGAGTTTGAATCCACTGTGGAGATTGCCTTGTCACGTCACGTGACCTTTGACTATTCAGGATGAACACTGGGCAGATAGGAAACATGATCAAGAAGGACGCTGTCACCAGAAATAAATTTGGAGGAGTCTTTGCCGAAAACCGTTTACCACGTGATATTGAAGTCTACCCCTGTGGTTTCATTGCCAACACAGATCCTGATTCCAAACCTGGAAAACCTTGGGTGGCCTTTTATTTTTACACCCCACAACATGGAGAATTCTTCGACAGCTATGGACGTCCACCTCAATTTTATAGCAGCAATTTTTTAAACTTTCTTAAAGTCTTTCTTAAAGTTCCTATACCACAGTCTGTATAGAGTATAGCATATTTTACTTGATGCATCGAGCACGAGGTGTGAGCATGAATTCCATTGTAAAATTGTTTGGTTCTGACCAGTTAAAAAATGATGAAAGCGTGTATCTATTTATGTCCAAGTACATGTGATAACATATTTGCACGAAATAAAGAACCTTGCAACATTTGAATTTTATCTTGTCTTTATTTACGCATTAAACTCAACTTTACAAGTTTTAATCAATAAGGTAACCATCCCAGATTATTCCTTCCTCGTGTGGAGGGTCTTAGCCCTCTCTTTCTCGTAAGGGGAGATAACGGTTCCTTTCTAGGTGTTAGGGGTGGCGTAGGTAGTAAAGTACCCCTTCGCTCCTCTGAAGTTTGGTCGGGTGTAGAAGGGGGTAATCTTCCTCCAGCCTTGAAGAGACCCATCCATCGCCTGCGGTCGTCGTTTCTGATGAAATCTTCTGGGGTATTGAGTTTTGCCAAGACTTAAGTGAAAGCATCTCTTCCATGGGGTTGGAATCCTTTCCGTCTTCTAATGGTATCGATCTGAGATGCTTGATCCTTTGACGGTTTGACCCTCCAAAGAAACTTCACCCTTTTCATCCCATCGAACCGCTTCGGGGGTCTTTTTGATCCAAAGCAGTAATTTCCAGCTTGACTTCGAAAGGTTTTTGGAACAGCTTCTAAAATCTCAGACTCTGAGAGAGATTGGGGATGCAGTTGCTGTTGCGGTTCCTGTAGTAAGGGTTGGGTTACCTGTGGTGGAGGTGTCACCTCGGCTGCCTGTAGTTTCACCGTAGGGATATGATTCTCTCTTTGTTCTTGTAAATTCAAGTAGCGTTAAAGCAATTGTTCATGGTTCTTGAATTTTGTTTCAACTGGCTGATTGGGGTCGGAAAGTGTATTGCTCCTTTTCTAGCTGATAGAACTCATGGATTTCACCAGTGGTAAAGTCTGAATATCGTTTCGTTGACGTATAAGTGACATCACCTCTTCGGGAACTAAATACATTTTCCTGTTGTGCTTCATAACTTCTTGGACATTAAATTAGCCAGACCCGATAACACAGGCGGTATCAGGAATGGAAGAAAGTTGCCCCCTGTCTGATTCAGTTGCTGTCTTTTCTGTTTGACTGGGACCTTTTTGTCAGCTAAAGCTCGTAATACTCTCTTGTAACGCTTGAGTTTCTTTTTCTGTTGTTTGTTAATGGGAACCACACCTATTAACACGTTCAGTAACACTTCACAGATAGCGTTGATGAGTTCGTTGTTACAGCACTTGAGAATAGCACGTCTTAGTTTTGGGTTGGATTTGGCCAGTACTCTAAGGAAGTCTGCGTTCTCAGTCGACGAGACATCGTCAAATGATTCAACTAGGTTATGGCAGTGGATTATATACGCTTTACATAAACCACTTGTTGTTCCCCGGGAAAGATAGACGTCCCTAGGCGGTAAGCATTAGTCGTGGTGGGATGTAAGTCAAAAAGCAAATAACCATAGGGCTGCTGGGTTGCATCTTCATAAGCTTCCATCACACGAGAAACTTCACCAGGAAAAGCCTGATTTGCTAATGTAGTCACCCCCAGGAAATCCCGAGGATTTTTGAAGGCTACAATGTAGTGGGTGTTAAGACTTATGGTTCTTGAAAACTTTCCTGGGGGAAAAAGATTTTGCACTAGAGTCATGGTGTTGATATGGCGATGGTGTGAACCGCGGGTGATTAATTCCACCATAGCATCGTTTTTCATGCTCTCATTCATCAAATCATCTAGGACTAGCAGCCCTGGGGTTCGATCAAAGAGGCTGTAGATGTCCTGTGTAAATCCCTCGATAAACTGAATGATTGGGATTTCTTTTTCCATCGTGAGAAACCGAGGTTGAAACTCTCCATAGCAACAGACAATCTTTTGGGGTGGTTGGTGAAACATATCGTTGGCGCATCGTAACAACTTTTCAGTCCAACTTGTCTTTCCACTAGAAGTTGCACCATAAACAATTAAGGAAGTAGGACTTTTAAATCGAACATCCATACTGTGTAATAGTTGGTCGAAAACTAAATCGTCTTTTGGTGGTATGGGATTTATGTTTTCATTACTCTCGCCTTCTCTAACCAGGGTTTTCCTTCGTCAGAATTCAATACATGTACACTGGCTAAATGGTTGGAAAGCTGAAGCAAATTGCTTTTACAGCATCCAGGAATGGGACAGTCTTTTCTTCTCCGTTTCCCCATGGTTAATGAATACTATTGATAAATCATTCGTCCTTTTAAAACAGGAAATTTTCTTTCAACATTTTTTTTCTTCCAAATATATGTAGTGAGAGGCACTAGGGGCACTATTTTAGACAAAAGTTTGAAAACAAAAGAAATTGAGAATGCAACGAGGGGCACCTTTTCATTTGATACAACAACACAGACACTTGATATGTAGTGTAAAATAATTTATTTTATACCCCGGTGAGCCTATTTACA
>JAAAQI020136660.1:10000-12690 GCA_011800005.2 Stichodactyla mertensii
ACTTCTACATCATCAGGGTCTAGATCTTTAACTTGAACTTGGTCTTCTATAATTCCGTGCTGCCTCAAGAAGTCTGGTCCGTTTAACCACCTCTTACTCTCTGTGAGTTGTTTTGCGGATTTCCCTCGAGAAGCTTCATGTGCTGGGTTATCCTTACCAGGTACATAATGCCATTGTTCAGGTTTCGAACAATCACGAATGTGTTGAACGCGATTACCGACGTAAGTGTGAAATCGTTTGGCATCGTTATTTAAATATCCAAGCACCGCTGCAGAGTCTGTGTAGGAAACTTCCTGGGTATCTTTATAGTCCAGCTCTCTTATGAGCATGAAGCTAATTTTCACACATATAACTGTGGCAGTGAGTTCTTTACGAGGTAACTCCGATCTCCATCTTTCCCAACGCATGTAGACGTTGTCTGGTACGGGCTGATCCCAGTCTCGAAATAGGTCTTGTAGTATCTGCTTGCCTTGAAGTATCACAGGAGCTACAATTCCTAGAGGGTCGTACACTGCACTTACTGTAGAAAGTATCTCGCGACGCGTACAAGGCTTGTCTTTCAGGGTGATTATAAAGTCGAGGGTATCTGATTCAATGGACCAATATGTTCCTAAGAATATCTATTGTCGTATCTAAAGTCGAGGTCCTTCAGATCTTTAGCACGTTCGTCTGGTGGTAGTTGCTCAAGGACTGTCTTATCATTGCTGGCGAACTTGTGTAGACGAAGGTTCCTGGATGCACATATTGCCTGCGTGTCTTTAATAGTCTTGACTGTTTCTTCAGGGGTGTGGAAAGACTTTAGACCATGGTCTACGTGGAATTCGTGCTTGAGGAAATATGTTGCTGGTTCACCATATTCTCCACAGTTGACTTGGGCTGTTTTTCTGAGGCCAAAGTTGGCTACTCCAGGTGAAGACGTTCCACCAAAAAGGTGCACGTCGTTCATCCTGTATTGTACTATAGAGCCTTGTAAGTTGCTGTCTTCATATCATAAGAATCGCAGGTAGTCACGATTCTCAGGATTAACATGGAAACTATAAAACATCTGTTCAATGTCACATGTCATGGCTGTTTGTTCCTTTCTGAAGCGCCTCAGACACCAATGAGTGAGTTCAGCTGATTAGGACCTTGCAGTAGGTGTTGATTTAGAGATTCATTCTGGAAGACGGCGCTACAGTCAAGTACGATTCTGACTTGCTCGGGTTTTTTTTGGAGGGTAGACATCAAAGTGGGGCAAATACCACACTTTTCCTGGAGCTGTCTTTAGTTGTTCTTCAAGCACACGACTAGCGTAGTTTCTGTCAAAGATCTTTTGTATGAAGTGGGTGTAGTCCTTACGTACTTGGTCATTCTTAAGAAGTTTTGCCTTTAATGTCAGTAGACGCTTGTCACATTGCGGTCGATTATCTGGCAGATTGATGTCATCAGCTTTGAAAGGGAGTGGCATTTCCCAGTTTCCTTCTCGTTGACATGAATACCTTCTTCTAATATTCGGTTGAATCGTTGATCTTCTATAGATTCGACGTCAAAAATAAAGCGACTATAGTGTAACTCACTATAGTCTAGTTGCATCATCTCTTTTACTTGTTGTGGGCTTGTTACATCTTTACTTTGACTCTGTATGGCAATGTTCCTTTCAAGTTCACTGGAAGTGTCTTGCGTGTTGGCTTCATTGGAATCATACACATTCGTTGTCGTCACGATAATGCTGTTGACTGTTGTTTTGTCTTCTTTACATTCTTTGTTGTCAAGACATAGCGCACCGATAATAGTCCAGCCAAATTTGTAATGTTCAGCCCACGGTTCGTTTTCGTTACTGTAGATGACTTGTAGAGGTTGGAAAGCTGTCGGTACATTTCTGCCAATCAACATGCCAATTTCTATATCAGGAGAATACCGCAACTGATTTGCGATACAGTTCAAATGTTGCCATTGTTTTGCAACATCGGGCGTAGCAATGTTACTTTTATCGGCTGGTATCTCGTCACGAGAGTAAGCGCGCTGAATTTTGATTGGTTTGTGTAAGCCATCAATGTCTTGTACACAGAGTCCATTAACCTTTCTTGTACGAACACTGTTTGTGACGACTATCGTATTAATCTCAAGTGTAACTTCTTAATAACTAGCATACAGCTTGTCAATTAATGAGTTGGTAATAAACACGTCCGTCGATTGGTCGTCAATACCGCAGAGGTAGGTATTCTCACTTCGGGATTCTCGCTATGAAATGCCTGTAGCATGCCTCTTGCACATGATTTTGGAGATTGATACTGCCCGCAAACTTGTGAGCAAGCAGAACTAGTAACATTCGGTGAAGGTCGTAGCTTCTCATTCTTTTCTTGTTTTGGAGGATCATGAAGGATAGTAGCGTGCTTTCAAGAGTAGATCTTCTTAAACTCGAGCTTTGGTTGATCGCATTGCTTGGCCACGTGTTTATCAGATGTTAAACAGTTGAAGCAAAACTTCTTTGACTTTAGCAGTTCTTTTCTCTCTTCAAAGCTCAATTTACTTAGCTGTTCGCACTCATGCGTCGAATGACTACTCAGGTTGTGGTAGAAACGACAAGGCAGAAAAACGCGGCGCATGCGCACTAGAATTTTTCTCAAGACAATCCAAGATGGCGGTCGTCAACACGGGGTTTGATGCTTGTTTTCAGTGGTCTGTTGTAGCCTTACTTGTAGAGGGATTTT
>JAAAQI020136682.1:0-28193 GCA_011800005.2 Stichodactyla mertensii
CCATGTACACAACTTGTCACGCAACACTGTTGCTCGTATTACCACCATGTACACAACTTGTCATGCAACACTGTTGCATTGGAAGTTGCAGAATAAATGTTGCTCGTATTACCACTGCGCACGCAACAAATTTTCTTTATTGTATGAAGTAGAAGCATCTCTATCTTCGCAACGAGCTAGAGTGGTAATACGAGAGCAACAGTTATCCCTTTTGATGACCGTATTACCGCACCTTAACTCTTTGTATACTGTCCCATAGGTCTGCAACAGTGCAGATTGCTAAGAGTGATAATTCATCTATTGACAGCAATTCTTTTGATATTTGTTAACTGACTCACGTCCGTCACGAGATGTTAGCCTGATATCTGTTTATCTTCCCTTGCTTTTTGGAAAACTTTAGATGTTACACATGTTCAGTTCTTTAACTACAGCAACTCGTCCCAAGGCGACACCTATTTCGTCTCCCGTCTCTGCGCTCCTTTGTCGGATGCATCAGGAAAAACGCATGCGCAGGCCCTGAAAACGATGTTTAGGCTTACAAATCGAATTGGAATTTAGAAGTTGATTTTTGCGGGAGGAATGCCAGAGAACCCGGGAAAAACCCCTGAAAGCACAGAAGAGAACCAAAAAGAACAACTCTACTCACTCACATGTGATGGGAAGTCCAATTAAAACGACTTGAGGTGAGTAGTTTTGCTTTTTTATACACTTGGTGGAATGCATCTTCTTCTCGAGGGGGACTTTTTTTAATATTTCGAGTGTACTGACTTGACCAAACCAAGCAGCGCATGCGTGCACGTGTAGGGAGTCACGTGTTCATTGTGGACAGTTGCTTAAGGCAAAGGCCTCTGCTCCAAATTAACAAGTTGTGTTTTTCATAGATTTTCCTCTAGAAAAAACTTTAACTGAGTCATTACCACTTGATTCATTACCTGTTCATAAATCTTATTCCGCCATCGATGGCGCTTTGAATTAATATTTTTTCTTTGCACGTCATGTTTTCTTATCTTGATGCCACACCAGGAATTGTGGGTACGAATTTTCACCATAATTCCTTGCGAGATCATGTTCGCCACCAGTCCTCTTTTCGACGACAAAATCGAGTTCATGAATAACTATCTTATCCCGCAGGGTAAAACTAAAAACTCTTGATCACTGAATTTATAAAATAAAGATGTATCTATTAATAAATGAAATATGGCGCTGCTATTATTTATATAACGTCTGTACATAGTGAGGCACTATATTCCTTTATCCTTCTTACTGTTTAGTATCGTACGGTACTGTACGGACTATATCACTAGTCTGCATATTTCAGTTAAATAACACCGAACAAAAGACGTCATGGTTTGTGGTTCTTTAGTCAGTATTGTTTAACTGATAACAGTCCCAGAATGCACTGCTGTGGTAGACAAGTGATATAGTGTATGACTTTGGTACGTACACGGTACGGTCCAACTCATACGAAACAGTTCTACAATCCATGCGGGTTTTTTCTTTCGATTCGCAGAAAAACCGTGATGAAGAGATTTCAAGCAAGCCTGTGAGATTAGTCCCTATTCACCTTTCCGGAGTTCAATCGCGGACTTGAAAGAACTCGTCTCGCACAGAATTTAGGGACAGGGTCAAAAGGTGCCGCCATCTTGCATTGATTAAGGGATTGATTTTGGGGACGACATAAAGTCCGTGCCCGGTCTTGCTTGAATTTCGGAAAGGCGAATAGAGTAGATAATTCCATTGTTCTCTGCCTTCGTAGGCAACCAAAATGCAAGATTTTAGTCCATATTACATTGTTTATACTACCAGGTCTTGTTTCACGGGTTAAATAAAATAAATCTACTAACAGGACGTTTCCATGTTTGCGTCATTTTACTACCACTACCAGAATTCTTCGTCAAAATGTTTTGTTTTTCAGATTTTTCTACTCTCCTGAGAATAGAGGCAATTGATAAAATTTGCCTGACAATAGAAGCCACGCAAAGCATTCTGGTTGTGGTAGTAATGATTATGCCATCATGCAAACGGCCTATTTGTTACGTAAAAGGGAAGCACTCGAGCAGTTTCTCCTTCACTATCCAATCAAAACGTGACAAACACATGCGTTACAATCATAACGCTCGTATACGTCGTAATACGTAAGTGACAAGAAATCAAATGCTCTTTTCAAATGGTCTGGTTTACTGATAATAACAAATGTTGTCGTAATAGTTCGCTGCATAAGTAAAATGTTAGTTGACGCTTAAGACTCGGACAAGCGGACAAACGGCGAAACTGCTGGTAACAAGATTTTAGAGGGATCTTTTCTTGCAACAATTCTGCAAATGAGTATTCTGACCAGCGGTACATCAAATAGTCGCATTTCATTGGCTACAAACATCGCGCCATTGGCGGCAACGTTACAGACGTGTTCACACGGTAAAATTTGTTGCGTGCAGCATTACAGAAGCAGGAACGTTGCGCGTGATCTTTGCACCGTGTATCCGGGCCTTTAATGTATGGTAATAAGGCAACAAATCGTGCAACTTGTTGCACAACACTGTAACGTTTCGAGTTGCGGAGCAAATGATGATAGTATTACCACTCGGCGCGCAAGAAATTTGCCTTTGCTACAGAGATGGTTCGTACTTCTAGCAACTAAAAACATTTGATGCGCGGGGAGCGGTATTACGAACATTTACTCTGCATCTTGCAAACAACACTAATTTTGCGCGACAAGTCGCCTGCATCACACACACCTTTGATTTGAATTTCACCGTATTAATCTGCAAGGTGTGTTGGTCGCTTGAAATAAAGCTGAAGAGAAGTTCCATCTTAAAGAAATATTTCTTATTTTTGCATAAGCATAAGTCCGTTGGAAAATGTTATATCTTAAATTGCGGCTTGAGAGATTGATTGCTTTGAGCGGTACTTCATTTAAAAAATTAGAAAAGGCATTTTAGCTTCGAAAACGGCTGTTTCTTCACTGGCTATCTTCGTCATCATCATCATCATCATCAGTAATCATAGTTATTGTATCTAGCGTGCAGTTACAATCAACGTGTATGATGACCGGCTGCGTATCGTTACAGCGATTTTCATATTGAGTGGGAAACGTACGGTACTGACTGAAAGTACATACACGCTACGGTATACAGTAACACTGAAATCATCCGATTCCAACGCCTAGTTACGGTTACGGTAAAGTACGGTACAGCTACAGTATACCGCTCTGAATGTGCCATAGAGCGGATTTCGTGTGAGGGAGAAACCTACGGTGCTGGCTAACAGCATTCGCTGTTGCATTCCCAACTTATACGAAATCCGCTCTGTCATCAGTTTAAACGTGTGTTGTAACCACCGCCAGGCCGAACTTACTCATCGTGTAAGTATTAATCAGTTTGTAATCATCCTCATATCTCAACATAGTGTGGTTCGCAATTGCAATGTATCATCACGGTCATCAATTGTCATCGCTATCATTACCATCACGTCCTTAATCATAATTGTGAAGAAAATAAAACGATAGCTATCGAAGTCGGTGGCTATGGTCCTGAGCATAACAAATTCTTCTAAAGCAATGGAGGGTACTGATATCTGAGAGAAGCCGGTCGCTCTTCACACGAAAAGCGTAATCCAGGTAAGCCTTATTCAGTACGCCAGTGATTCATCAACAGCATCATATCGTCATCGCTATCATGAGATGTCACGTGATTTTTATTGAGTATTATTTTCTTCTCTCTAGTAGTTCTTGTAAAGGGACAGCATCTCGTGATTCACTAGTTTATTCAGTGCTAACTGTTCTCTTTACGCGGTGTGACGTCTGTTATCCTATCGATGTAATTCAGTTCAGATGATACGATTTTTAAAGTGTCTACTCCTGAATATAGGTCCCTGGAACAGAACAAAACCAAAGAATCAATAGCTTGTTAAATTAGGGTACAGATATACGCGATGGTAGCGTGCAAAACGAAAGAAGTGAGAGCAAGATATCACACCTCATTTCATTTCACTTTCATTAACAAATAAGAAAGTCAAATAAAGAATGATAAATTACAGGATTATGTGCTGCGCAAAACAATGAAGGCAAAAAAGTGGAAGCTTGAATCATTAAACCATACTACATTGCACATACACCGAATGCCAATATGGTGACCAATTTGAATAACTATTGCTCTGGACTCACTAGCCTCTCATAAATGTGAAAACACTTTTGTGTTTCCACTTGAAGACGAGGCTAGTGAGTCCAAAACAATAGCAGTTCTCTTTGGACGCCATATTGGCATTCGGTGTATAACACTACTGTTTATGTGCGAGAGATGACAAACGATGCTGCGTCATGCAGCCTTACGCAAACCATTGCAGACAACAAATACACAGTAGAACTCCTCGGCGTGGGCTTCATGTTTTCCCATTCAGATCACGTGTCATTCCCTTGGGTTTTATTCTCTTTGTTTCTCGCAAGTGCTTTAGAAGATACGTTAATATGTATGACCCTCAAACAAAGAATCCTATTCTCAAGGGAATGACACATGGTCTGAAATAGTAAAACATTGCGTAAAACAAACTTAGAGGTCTATAAATGTTATGCGCTGTCACATTTCCAGCAACATGGTAGCCAAGTCAAGTTGACGCACCTAACAACAACAACAACAACAACAACAACAACAAAATAAACCTCGTGCGCGCCCTGCGACGTTTGATAATTCCTGGATATACCCTCCCCCCCCTCCCTCCCCCCCCCCCCGACCCGTCCTCATGGATAAAATATAAGGTACGACGAAAATCTCTGACGGGAAACAAAAACAAAATCTTAGCCATTGCTTGGCAGGAGAAACAATTACCCAAAGTCACGCTGTTCTAGTCCTATCACTGGGTTCCCTATAGCCTCTCCCCTCCCTCCACAGGAGTAGGACAACTCTAACCGACTTCCATATATGGTAATTAATTAGCATAAACTACACATGATAATGTAACGCCATTCGCAGACCGGGGAAACTATCGAGATACATCTACGATATTACTGTACCAAACACTCTTGGCTGTGTAGCAAAACAACCGCTAAATTCAAGAAGAAATGGCAGCAGGAATTCTAGGCTGCGTCACAAGCAAACAGGTATTGATAAAACTCTTAATTTACGAGTTACTACTAGATAAAATAATACTACAGAGAACAACGAGGGGTTAGAGAAGAACACTTTATGGCACAGAAACACTAAACAAGTAAAATTTTAGCAGAACTGGAAACACAGCAGCAGTAGATATCAATATAACGCATTAATTCACGTGTAACTTAACAAGGCAGGATATTTTCGGTAACCGCCATGATGTTTTTTTATTGCGAAGCTAACGGACACAAAATATACCAATAGTCACGTTTGAGAACAGAATGACATAAATGCGCATGAGTGTCTTGATTTGCTTGGTAGAGTTTTGGAAATCGGTCTTGACACTACCTTACTTTCAAGGTAGAAAAAGATTGTTTTGGCGGGATTTGAGTTAATGTTTAATGAGTAACAGTGTTCTAATGCTCCAGTTTCGCAGTTTTCGTTACTCAGTCTTGACTTCCATTGTGCGTGAAATATTCACAACGTGAGTAAACTCCGTGAAATTCTATGGGACTGGTCATTATTTATCGCCTGGAGGGGTGGGGTGGGGGTCGGAGAGTTTTTTGATGTGACACCATAAAAATTATCTGATCCCCCATACACTATGGGACTTAAGTGAATCCCCCTCATTTTCGAACAAATCTACAGACAAATGTATGTGATCCCCCTTACTGTCTGTCGCTTTTTACTGATCCCCCCTCACGCTCGTTGCAAAACCTAGTGAGCCCCCCCAAATCCTCCGACCCCCCCCCCACTCGGTCATAAAAATGATTGGTCCCTAAAGCATTTTTGTTGTCTAGCTAAGAGCCTATTCCTCAACTTTCGATGGACTATTAGAATGTACACCTATTTCAAAAAACGTTGTCGGTCGGCGATCTGAAATCTGAAATCTGAGCCAGACAATTCGCCAGCGCAGGTCATCGCTCAAAGGTGCTGTCGTATTTAAAAATCGTATTATAGGTCTATGTATTTCAAAAACAATGACGAAAACAGAACTCGAAATAGATGTTTTTGTAGTATTAAGAACAAAGTGCGGCGTACAGTGTATATATTTTTTAAATGCAGTAAATAGCGTATAAACGTGCATGTGATGTTCATTCCTGTAAGAGTATGGTATGGAAAGATCACTGGGTAGAATGCTAATATAGTCCGATCACTTTTGGTCGTAATCAGTTAAGCTGCCAAACCTCTCTAGAGGATAAGATTCTTTTAGTTTTGCATCAAAATTCGCCTTTGAATTCCTTCCTTCCAACATGATCTGATCATCACGTGGACCCAAGCCCTTTATAGTGGGTTCTGTAAGGGGTGTAGGGCGTGACAGGGGGTGCAGGGCGTGGAACGGAGGTTCGGATTATTAGTTTCCTCGTACATTACCTCAAAGCCTGTTCTGCTCGTCTAGCTGCTATGGCCATCTCATCAGATGCTGACCGTGATTTGGCCTTGATGGCATTGAGTGTCGAGTGATGTGTGTCTACGAGCTGTTGATACGTTTCCATGGGAACCGAATCTGTCTGGAGAGAAAAACGTGGAGTCAAAATAACTATTTCATGTTCAACAATGTCATCTAGCCTTTCAAAATGCGCGCCAGGCCTTTATTATATTGTCAGTATTAAGCTAGATACTCAGTATCTGTAGAACCAACTTTTCCTTGTCATACAGTAGAAAAATTTGATTCGTCATTCAAGTAATATTTGAGATCGTGAGTGCGTAGAGGCTGTCGGCCCAATTCTCGTCATATTATACCAAAGACACTTCATTGCTGGCCATCAAGAAGCCGCATAAGATAGACCCTGTACTCATTCAAAAAACTGCTCTACTTCGTAAACTAGCTGTCCTCGTCAGTCATTCTGTGTAACAAGAAAGCAGAGTTTATTGCGTTATTTACCTTATAAGATTTTAATTCCTCTTTTAATTTACTGACCAAAGCTTCTGCCTTTAATGCTCGCTTCTGTTGACACAACAAAAGATGATGATGATGATGATAATCTAATATTACTAATTCACAACAAGTATTCACACAAGCAGCGTCAGTAGATCTTGCGCTAAATTTAGAGCAGTTTCGCTATGACTGTAAAGCTCGGCACACACCAGGGGACACTTTGCAGGAACATTAGGCGGGGACAAGTCCCTTAGTGTGTTGTACTTGTAAGACATGTCGCAGTTTGAATTCATGCAACTTTTCGCGGGGGGCAAGTTTTTGTCCCTACAACACAAGAAACATGTAGAACGCACTAAGCGGATTGGCCTTCCGTCCACACGTATCCGGTGAAAACGGTCAACGAAAACGCAACTTTTCAACAACGCTCGCCAGAGTGGATTGTTTTAAAAACGCCGTCTTATCGTTATCGTGTGGACGCGAGAAAACGGAACTTTTTAAAAAACGATGACGTGTTGCGCATGCTCTGTAAAGGATACCAGCGTTTTCAATCGTTTTAGAGCACATTTTGTACGACTGTGAAAAGGTCGGGGAACGATCGGTACCGTAAGCGTGCCTTTCCGGGACCGTGATGTTTCCTAGAATTTTGACGTGCCTTGACCGTGTCGCGACCCTGTTCGTGCCGCGAGCTATTTACAGTCATACGAGATCTGCTCTAGCGTTCTTATGAGGACGGGTGAAGACGATGCAAATACACTACGTGTGGACGAGGAACGAGGATTTTACAGAAAACGAAGAAAAATATATGCGTTTTTAAATGAAAACGGATACGCGTGAACGGGCCACAGTCACAATAATCTTATTCTATTATATAGTGTCCAAAACGTGTGGCTACGAATCCTTCTTACCGTTGTTAATTCTAAATTTTGCTCGACCAAATGAACCATGTTTTCTAGCGCTGCTGTTTCATCGGATTCTCGTTTTTCTATCGTCGTTAACTTTTTCTGTAGAGCTAAAGCCCTAAAAAAGCAAAACGGAAGAAATCATGTACTCTTGTGACTAAAAGTTCCAGAGGCATGAAACGCAATATAACTTTCTCACGCAATCAACAGCCATATTTATTCCAATGAGAATAAAAACCTTTGTTTATGCCCGGCTAAACTCGTTCTAAACTCGTTCTGAAGTACTTGCATACGAGGCTCGTCGGGCAAAAACGTATTGTTTCGGTCAACATGGCCACGGCACGAGAAAGGCAAGTTACTGTTTTCTGATTGGCTGATCTTTGATCTCCGTCTTCATAGCAGCGGGCAAGATAACTGGTTTCTAATTCATGGTTCCGACTCAAACAATAGCCAACCAATCACTGTAGCACTTGTTTTCCCAGTAAAATACACCGTGTCCCACAAACACCATCATAAACTACCTGTTTTCACCAAGGTTTCTTGCATTACTTGAATTTGATTCTCGTATTTCTATAGAATGTTAAAAATCTCAGCAAAATGTACCAGTCTGTTTGCGATCAGAATCTCAGGTGTGCATTTTCTAGCAGACTTTGTTTGGCTTGTGCGACGTAGCAGCAGTAACTATGGAGTTTCGGAAACATGAATTGACTGTGAGCATAACATGCGCGCTAAACCTGGCTACATTTTCATCGAGCCTTGTTATAAAAATTTAATCGCATGGAATTTCCTGACATTAAAAGTTAATTCCCCTTGCGTTTTTAAATTTTCGAAAATGCAAATTGTCCTGCGCGTTAAAATGATCCTCATCTTATGATTATTACAAATAAGTTTCTTACTTTTTTTTTTCGGTGTCACGAGAAGTCGTCAAATCTTCCACTTCCTTCTGTAATCTCTGATTGTCTTCTCTTAACTGCAATGACAATAGAGCTGTAAGAAGATGTCATAAAGTAGGATCTACTTTTTAATCCTCAGACTTGTAATAATACTTGAACTAATGTCTGACCTTTTATTGTACTTAAAGTTTGTGTTTTTGTTTGGTTTGGAGCTTAAAACATGGTCCAGAATAATTCTCATTATTATATGCTAAGATAATTTCACACGCTCTCATTGTCCAATTTGTGGTCCATAACTTACGGTACGGACCACCAACCTTATTTTTGTGTTCACCTTGCCATATAATAAACATCTTATTAGCCTTGCTTGCTCGGTCCGTACGTAAGTTATGGAACCTCGTTTTCTTCCACTTTTTTATGGCTCGTGGGCTACGCGCTTGGCAGTGGGAAAAAACTCGGTCCATAACTTACGGTACCACGGCCCTGACGCTCGGTTAATAAGAGGTATACATTCCAGAACTTTTTGCAGAATTATTTCATTCCTTTTTCCATTTTACTGCTGATTTTTTCCACACAAATCTATTTTAATAGATTACATCATTTTTCAAAATAAATCTCCTCAATTTCAAACAGTATGTAGTTTTCGAACTTTGGATTAATGAGGGTTATTGTGTACCTTGTTATGAGAATTAATTTCATGTTGTTTCAAATCAAGGTTTCAAATTCATAGACTGTTTTTTAAGGTTGCACGCTTTTCCGAAATTTGACGGGCTACGTGAGACCTGAACAGGAGATTTTGGAGGCTTACAAATCGTGAAAACTTTCCACTAAAATATCCCAAAATAAAAATAAATTAAAGGAAATATGGCCTGTCAAGTTTTGATGCATACACAGCTTTAAGATGAGGGTTATTGTTTCAGAAAACTGTGAAAACTGCACGAAAGAAGTCGAGCCTTTATTTTAATTGGCAATGAAAATGAATGGAAATTGAGGTTGTGGTCTTCCCACAATTTTCTATTGCCTAAGGGGATCAAGTGGAAATATTTGGGGGTGGGGGGGTGGGGGGGTGGGGTGCCACATATATACACAATACCATAGATAGTTACCTGGTTAAGTTCTTCAATAAGCATCAACTGTGAAGGAGAGCTTCCTTCTGGAGCGACTACATAGTGCACACTTCCACTATCTGGTGACTGACTATTATAAGAATTATGCTTATCTTCTAACTCGTTTTCAGAATCCGAACCATCTGATCCAGGGGGAGTGAAGCCAAACACGTACTGGGAGCTGTCACCATTGTTTTGGCCGTCACGAGATGACATTGGTTTAACCTCATGGACTTCATCGCCAATAATCTACAGGTAAAGACAAAATGTATCAGGATCGTGTACACATACAACATTGGCTTGCAAGATACAGCCAATTCTAGAGAGCGTGTGAACGCGTCATGATAAATGTATCATACATTTTACTCACTATCTTCATTCTGATTGGCCGAGAGCCTACAACTACTACGTGATATCTGCAGAAAAAATCTAGAGATATCAAATTTATCATATCGAGTTCAAAGTCCGAGTGTTAGACGCGCGCTGAAAAATAGATTCGTAAAGATCTTCGTAAACGTAAGAAATAAGAATTTCTAAAATTTTCAAAATGTATAAATAAAACAATTATTGAACTCGGTTTTTGCATGATATCGTAAATTATCAAGACCAAGTGTTTTCCGACTCGGCTTGACATGATATATGTATTATCAGTCTGTCAAGTTCAATCTTTGCTTATTACTTAAAACGGTATGAATTATGTATGGTAACGTATTTTCTCAAGGCACAAATTCTACAATAAAAGAGTTATCGAATTCGGTTTTCGCACATCAACGCGTCAGCCTACGGTTTCGGCAGATAACACAGATTTTCTCCTTGATTACGAGGGAAGAAAGCAAGCATCGGCCAGCTGAACTTACAGATCCACTATCAGCGTCAGGACTACGTAAGCAAGTCATGTTTACGTCCACTAGGCAATAGTTTGTTTTGCTGTTCTCGCTCTTAACACCACTAGCCATGGTGTTTCGTACTTCAGAAACAGAACTGTCCAGTTTAGCCAGAGATGATGCTTTTATAGAGTGATTTGTATAGAGCTTTGACAGCTTTGCTTCTTTAGATATAGTTTTCATTTTATCTGCAAGCATCCGTTCTCCGACTGCTATATTGTCATAGCAAATTTCATCAATACCGATCTTGGTGTTCTTCTTCGGTCTCTGAAAAAGAAAGGGATTCTTTGGGTTTAGGTGTTTAAGGTAAAGCTCCAAGGAACCAACAGGGCAAGTCGGGCCAGGAATTTCGTACATAATTCCACCTTCAGATCGGTCTTCATCGCTCTCTCTTCGCTCGTCGCTCGTTAATTTATAAACATATCTGGATCCGTTTTCATCATGACCGAAGGAGAAGTCAGTTGTTTTTAGATCTCGCAGATTTAAACGACTACGGCGACAGAAATAAAAGCATATCTCAAAAAAGACTTTATTCTGTAGTGTTTTTGGATCATCCAAGCGGAACACGCCACATTCATACAGTTTTTGAACGTCGCTGTCGAGAATCACCGGTTTGTGGACCTTTGCCAGCCCTTGTCTTTTGAGCCAAACGCATTTTGCTAGAAAAACTTTATTGGCATCCGAGAACACTGGATCATTGATGACATCAATCCCTTCAACTGCTTTGTAGTGTCTGTTGAGTCCAAACCTTAAACTACAGAGCGAACTTTTGGAATATGCAGTCCCGTCGCTTTTTCTTGCCTCGACGTAGAAAGACTTTAGAATAATGGCTAATGCGCCTTTGTCTTGTGGTTCTTCTAGGCCTTTCTCTCTTAAGTATTCACGGAATATCTTTAAACTTAACTTGGTTGCTCTTTTGGTATTTTTCGCATCTTTGTTTTCTACAAGACGATTTAATTCTGCTTCTGAAACAGAAGCAAAGCGCGTTGTCCCTGAGGTTGCCATCTTTCAATGGCAAACACGCCGCTGTTGAGACCAAGCTTGAGTGAACTCAACATGAAAGCTGTATTTATTATACATTTTACTCACTATCTGGTCTCTGATTGGCTGTAAAGAGACATGATAAATGTATTATCTGCACATGTTTTTGCAGATAAGACATTTATCATTCAGAGTGCACACGATAACGAGGATTGTCCGTACGTCCACCAATCAGAAGCGAGCAAAACGTATGACATCATTTACTTATTGAATGAGGTTAGCAGTAAATAATCAAGACTGAGTCTGTGTTATCTGTTCAAGACGTAAGCCGAGGCGGATAACAGATAACACAGACCCGAAATCTTGATAAGTAAAGCGAGGCAAAGTGACCTTGAGCGAACTTGACACAATAAGCCAGCCAATCAGAGACCAGTTAGTGTTGAAATGAATATTCTATTAGTACAGGATTAAAACTGCCTTGTTCTATGGCTTTTACAAGTAGACAAGTGGTACTCCCCCAGGCGTCTGAGTCATTCAATATGCTAAAAAAGATTAGCTTTTTATAGGAGTAAAGTCAGACTACTGATGCTTGTATGTCGAGACCTTCGGCAATATACCTAAGATTTCGACTTGAGTTTTATAGCCAAGCTAAGTGTGCTTTAAAAGGTGCCTTCCATGAACAATGATAATGAATATCTTTTGGCTCAAATCAACGTACACCAAAAGTCTTGTAAGAGATTAGTTGTAAGAAAAACATGCAATTTTAGGGTCGGCTCATTATTTGAGGTGGGATGGGGTGGCTCACTATACGCCTTTCTCACACAGCAGCCATGTGAAAAAATACATTTTTGTCCGTCGAGCCTCATATTCAGACACATCAGAATGAGTTTAGCCCCGCATTAACAAAGGTTTTTATTCTCATGGGAATAAATATGGTTGCTGCGTGAGAAAGGTCTATACAGTACCACAAGAAAAAATGTCCATTTTCATACAATGAAAATTTCTAGAATTTCTAAATAATGAGCGGTACCTAAATACTTTACTTTTTGTTCGGGTGAACAATTTTTGATGAAAATTTATTTTTAGTGTTATGAAGATCAAGAGAGCTAGATGTAGTCAGTCTGTTTGTTAATCATGGTTAGGTTCTGGCAGACTATTGGAAGGGGTTTTTCACATTCTACTTAAGAGTGGTTTAATCTCCCCAATGTCAAAGAATCTCAGGAATAAGACTCAGCTTTTCAGTTATTTTGAATTCACTATAGTACTTTTTATTACTGATCATGATGAGAAAGAAAAAAATAGAATGGTCTGAAAAATATAAGAAAAAAATGACACTTGAAAAATGAATTTTAAAAAACTTAAACTTTCACTATAATTGTTCTAACAGAGCAGAATTCACACAGCACAATTTATGGCTGGTTTGGAGAATAAAGCTGAAGAGTGGAAAATGGTTTACGCAATCCAACACTGTAATCAAACATATAGTCTATTTATTCTGCTTTCATTTTGATAAGCAAGGAGCTCAAATCTAGTAGGTGGAAGCACACGTATCAGATTGGAATTTAGGAGTTGATTTTTGCAGAAGAAGGAAACATGATAGAACCTGGAGAAAACCCTCCAAGCACAGTAAAGAACCAAAAAACAACTCTACAGTACCCACATGTGATAGTGGGCCCAGGGATTGAACCCACTGTAAAGACATCAGCAGTAAGAGGGATTGATAAGCATTTTTAACATAAAAATTAGAGCTCTTTAAGGTATAGAGTGCATACACACACTATCACAGTTCATGGCTACAATCATAATATGATCAAGTTTGCCATTTATCTGCTATCTACAAGAAACCTGCAACTCTTATCAGAGATCAGGAAATAGCTATGCTGGGGTGTCACAACCATGATTAATGCATTAATTCTTCCAAACACCTAAGAATTGACATAATGTGGCACTATTGTGGGATTGCTTGCTTAATAAACTGATTAATTTTGGATGAAGATTTTTAAAGCTCTTTCATGAATACTGTAGCTAGTCAGCAATACTCACAGATTACAGTAAGCATTGTGCATTAGTAGCAACTAATCATTAATCATTGTAAAGTGCCTTTGATTATATCCACATAGAAAAGACGCTATATAAATCATAAATCATAATAATAATAACTATAAATTCAAGAATCACAGGGAAAAGCAATTTTGGCTCTTCTGATTTATTGATAAAACAAGACTCAATACCCCCTGGGAGATCACAAACATTATTACTAATACAATAATTTAATTGGCATGTCTTTCTATTTTGATCCTGTTTTGTTATGAAAAAGCTCAACAGGGTTATGCTACGAACAGGTGAGAATTTTTGACATCTTTGAGTATCATGAGCATTTTAAAAGCATTACTTAAGTCAAGAAAAACTCCTGACAACCCAAAAAATGGAATTCAAAGGATTTAAAGAAAGCCTTCCCTGATAAATGAAAATGCCATTATATTTATTTTACCAAACTGAAATGACTAAATTAGAAAGTACCAAGAAACATATTCGACACTTGATGCATGCATTTAATGATTTCTTTAAGATAACAATATAATGGAAATGGAATCTTGTGTGTTTTATGTGCTTAGAATACTCCAGTGGGGTAATAATTCTTTATTTCCAGGAAGCTATTATTAAATAAATGTAAGACAAGTGAATGAGAGATAGTGTGATCTATTTCCTTTATGGTCTGACTGTTAATTTTGAATAAAAATACCATCTACATCATCCTAACATGCAAGTAAAATTCTTATGAATATAAATTGAAAACAAATGTGGATTTAGGCTAACTATATTTGTTGTATGTACTTTACATCAAGCTATGTCAGACTCAAAAGTGAAAGTTTTAAAGCTATACTTAAGGTTAATTACCTGTAGAACACGTTTTTTCTTGGAAGCAACATCTTTATCTTTGGAGACAAAGTTTTTAAATGAGAAAGGATTATTTGAAGATTCTTTAGTCCCTCCACCTAAAAATCAAAAACACAAGGAAAAAACTTAATGGTGCTTTAAAAAGCTTACTTACACCAATATGTAAACAATTAAAATTTTCAGGTTGGAAAATGTGGCTATAATCTTTTCAATAAAGAAAAATCTTAAAGACAAAATGAAGGAAAGAAAGACCTGAATGAAAGGTACTGTAAAAATTAAAATTAAGAAAACAATTTTACAATGTGCTGCCTGAGCACAAATATAATTGTACTTAAATTGTTATCAAGAGTCAAACATTGACATTCAATATTAGAAAGTAAGTTATCTCTTACTTCGATAAATTCTTCTGTGACCTGATGATGAGAATCTATGAGCTCGTTGAATATTTGAACCCATTTTTTCTCTTGTTTTCGCTTTCACTTGCTGGGATGAAATAAATGCTATGTATGTTGCCCATGAGTGTTTATGAAAGACTAATGTATAGGAAACATGTTTATTCATGTTTGAATGAACTGACCTGTCTTTGAAAAGGAAATCTACACTAACTTGATTTAATAAGTAAGACCATTTAAAAATGCTTTGATTTTTTTAAGTAATACATATCCTTGGGTGCTTTGGCACTTTGAATATACAGTGTATGTCATAACATAACAATAAGCAATTATTGGATGAGGCCGAGTATGGTATGAAGAATTATGCAGATTAATGTAGCTGTTATCAGCCGAAGCCATAGATGGTGGATAACAGCCTCCGAGGTCTTCATAATTCTTCATCTCATATGATAGCTGAATTCAATAATTGTTTTATTATTCATTCAAAATATATAACATAAAACCATGATTAAATGGATTTTTCTTTATTGAATTATTACTCCAAGGTGGTGTTTACAAGTTAGTGACATCAGGGTACAGCCAATTTGTAGGACAATGATGTCTGGTCATGGAGCAATTGACCAGGAGTCCTCAGCCAATCAGAGACAAGTATATATTTTGAATGAATAATAAATGCTTTTTCTAATTTGACCAATTATTTAGAAATAGTTTGAAGTTACATGTATGTAATGGTGCTTGAAATATATCATAATATAAAAGCAAAGGCAACCCAAACTCTCAACATGCCTGTTTGGTTCAAAATTGTTAAAATCTAAAGACTGCAAAAAAATAAAGGGTTATGTTAATGATAGATTTTTCTTCTGTTTGAGACCCCATTTTAGATTTTTTAAAGGGGGCAAAATCAAAATTGCTGTGTACATTGTGCCTCACAACAATGAGTTGTAAATTTTTTGCAACAAAAAAAGTTACTGAAAATGAATTTCAAAAGGAACTCGTAAATAAACTAGTGATTGGTGTGGCATGTATCAAAAGACAAGATAGACACTGCAATTTTTTCCAGCAAAATCTCTATGAAGCAATTTGATTTGTTCTCCGAGTGGTCAGAAACAAGCAGTCCAACCTGCTCAGTAAAATGTTAAAAAAAAAAATTTTTGAGCTTTATTTTTGCCATTATTTACTGCATACAGCACCAATCAATGTACCCTCCCCCCTCAACCCAGGTACAACCAGGTGAATGCAGGGGGATTTGTTTACTATTCATTACTTTTCGAAGCTCTGCCAGCAGAGGGAAGTGCTGTCTTTCACAGGGCATTTTCATATTTTCACAGAGACCAAATTTCAAGTCACCAGTCATGCCTTGGGGGTGGGGCTGAGTGAGTCTCTGGTCATGCCCAGGTTGTGTGTGTGTGTGGGGGGGGGAGGGGGGGGGAAGAGGTTACATTGACTGGCGTATAAAATTTTTAATTGACTAAGCTTATTCAGTCTGGAAAGAAGGATATTGGTCTTGTTCTTTCTTAGACCTTGCCTATGGCTCACCATAGGAACACAAATTAAATTAAAAACAAACCTGACCAATATCCCTCTATTGACCTCTATGGTATTGGGCTTGGCACAACCCAGTTTCATCTTATTGACGAAAGATCACTTTTCTTTACTTTATTTTACTCTCATTTCATTTACAATCTAAATCAAAAAAATTTTTACAAGAAAAATGAATTCAGGCATGACTGCTATGCTCATGCTGAAATCAAATGAAGTAAATCATAAGTCATATGACTGTATGTATTAACTTGCAATTACCAGTATTCTTGCAGTAACAAATTAATCATATTAAGCTACCACAATTAAAAGAAAATTAAGATTTTAATTTGGGTCTGATATTTAAACACAAGTAAATTGAGGACCCGTTATTCAGACTGTTTTGGTTTAATAAAAAGCATACACCCATTTCAAAAACAGTTGTTAGTTGGAGACTTGAAATCTGAAATCTAAGCCAGACAGTAGAGCAGAAAAACAACAATGCTGCTACTTTCACGATTTTCTAATTTAACTGGAAGTGATATGCCAAAACTATAAGGCTTTCATTTGTTTCACTGTTGCTAAAAACTTGTGACAAAATTTTGTCAAACTAAAGCTAAAAAACGTGGAGATATTCACAAAAATGTCAGTTTTTCTGCTGATCAAAATACCACCTCTCCCAAAGTACAAGGCGTTATATCTCAAAATCGTATTCACTGAATTTTGTTCACATTTGATATTTTGTTCTTTGGCACCAAAAGAGCGTGTTTACAAAATATTGAGCTTAAAAACAGATAAATATCCTTATAACAAAAGAAATAAAAAGGTTTTTCTGCTCTGTCAAGCCAGACAATTTGCCAGCATAGATCATCACTCAAAGATGGTGTCATATTTAGCTATTTACTAATTGCAAACTACTAAAAGATAAAACTTAATTGGAAAACAAAACTTAATTTCAAAATAAATTCACAGCTCCTGCCCTCAATTCCTCTCAGTCTCAGATTTCAGATTTCCAACCAATAACCTTTTTGGAAATAAGTGTATCTCCACATGACTGTCTAAAGATCAATCATTTTACATGTATCTAGCAATAAATGCTCAGAATGATTCCATAATGAACATAAATGTCATATATAAATTTGTGACCAAATGGAAGCTAGAAAATGTATAGTGCTGTACACCCAAAATTTGTTATATTTCCATACAAAAAAATTAAACTGCCAATATATGTGCAAAAAGAAAAAAATAATCCATATGACTGGAAAATACACATCTAAAAAGTATTGGTTTGCAGGAAGGAGGGGGCATTTTGGATGACTAAACATGTCACTTTCATTATAATCTCCCAAACTGACTCAACTTCATGACAGCATTTACTTTTGGTGGAGGAATGAACGGAACTGTACTGTAAAGCAGTGAACATGTACATTTGCAAAATTATTTAGCTACTAAACTGCTGCAGCACTACAAATAATAAAAAATTGTATGTGAAAAAAAAAGAAATCCCTGTAAGACAACATAATGGACCGGATAACACATGGACACAAAGCATTTGTGAGTAGGAATTTTAAAGCATTGAACAAATACAATTTCAAAAGGTAACTGTATACTTACTAGATGTACAGTTCTTGAATATAAATATATCAAGCAAATATACCATAATTGTTGCACTTTTGCCACTTATCATTTTCCATGAAATTCATCTCAATTTTCATATTTTGTACTCATTTTGTGTTGATCTATCATGTACAAAATATTTCCTTGGTAAATAAATGTACAGTTTCCAAATGGTCTTGATAGTAGCAGAAAAGTAATAAATTTGAAAACTGTTTTCATTTTCTTTAAATTTAAATGTACAGTTGTAAGTATATAGTAACAAGTACTTATAGCTTCCTTTTAGAAATTAAACAAAATACATGTAACATACTTTAAGTTTTAAGATTAATATAACAAATGAATGCATTTATTTATAACAGGATATAAGCTATATATTGGGCATCATCCTGTAGTTAAAGTTAATTTTTTTTCTCATAAAATTATAATTTTGGAAATTTTTGTGTGAAGTATATTCAAGCAGCATTCTCTGACATAAACATTCTATGCATGAATTCAAGTTTAATTCTAATTTATTTCTTTATTTTCTTCACATTTGTAATACAAGTTTTTGTCAATACCTTACTGAGAAAAATTGTTTAAAACATTAATTAGAATTAAAACAATGAATTTTTAGGGCTGGGCAACAGCCTGAAACTACTTTGATGAATGATTTATTGACTTAGCTGGCTGAATGGAATGTTAAATAAATCTTCCTTCTAGCCAAATATCACATATATCTTGAAAAAGCAAAGGCCAAAAATGCATGGACAGAAAATCTCCACCTCAGAGAGAATCAGGGAATTCTTTTTCTATTTCTCTGTGATAACACAGAAGTAAATTAAATTGGACTTACCACACTAAGCAGTAGTCCTGGTGAAATCAGACAGATTGTACTGTACATACATTTCATCTATAAACATCTCAGAATTTAAGTAAGTGTACAGATATTTTAGGAGTATACATGTAGATCTTACTTGCTCGCTGTACAACCATAGAGGCTGACCCTTTCAGTGAGTTCAGAACATACATCTTAGTTGGAATTTAAATATGGAATATGTAAAAATCAAGTTGCTCCCTTCCATACATTTCTTGTCCACAACATTTCTTGCCCACCATGAAAAAATTAACCTGTCCACTAGAAAAATATATACAAGCTCTAGACCACAGCCCTATTTGGTCTATTTAGATTATTCATGACTGTGTATTTTGATATGCAGCTCCTTTATGTTGAACAAAACCATTAACACATGGTGATGGCTTAAAAGGAATAGCCAATCAAAACACTAGGAAAATTAAAACAGGCCTAATTAAAGCTTCCTTTGTAAATAGATGCTCATAAACGTCTGACATTTTGATTCTCAAGTGCTACCGGGCAGAAATCTTGCTAAAGACCAACTAGAGCTCATGAATACACATAAATCTATTGTGGCTTTGAATTTCAGTTTGTAAATATGTAGCAGTGACCAAGATAACAAGAATAGACTTCAAACTTAAACCACAGTGGTCATATGGTTGTTCAGAAAGTCATCACATGACTCTTAGAAAGTCAGAACTTGAAATAATATTTTAGCTAGTATGAATCATTTGAATTAAGGCATACGACAGCTGGATAGTGTTTGACAAAGAGATGGTTATCAATGCTATAGGCATGCTATATGCTACTGAAAATACTCATGACCCACGTATTAATATTATATGAGCTTGCTGAAAGAGAAACTAGAATACAAAAGAAAAATTTATGAATAAGAAACTTGAATATTAGACATATTACTGCTTACAATCATGGCGCACTTTGAAAATGGGTATTCAAGTTTAAAGCATCAAAAGTTTTACGATAACAATGAAAAATAATATATAAGAGATAAATAAGAGATACTGTAGACGTTCACTTGTAGCTCATATCAGACTAGGCAATCAATGATGGAAATGTACATATCTTACAGAGCTGGCAGGCCATGACCCTAACTATCTCATATTAGAAGACTGTCATGGTAATAAATAACTCCTATAAAAAATAATTGAATCAGGAAAAAAAAAAGTTAGTTGGTTCAAATAAACTGAATTCTTTTTCACTCTGAACTTGAATGCAGGCATCCATTTCTGTTTAATCTTATTATTAATTTCCAGACAACAACAACATGTACTACATAAAAGTATTTCTTTCTATCTTTCATATTTTCTTATCATCATGAAACAATGAAACGCTATGTGATCTTTTCTTTGTACATGTTGGTTAGTATGACACTAAAATTACTTCTTATGCCTCAATGGCATCCAGATTAATTCTGTACATATTATATGAATTCCTTACTCCTTTCACTAGAGAAAGAAATGTCTTTCTTCAGTTGATAATACAAATTTCTATTACATCTAATGGACACTGACTGCCAAACCAGTTCTATTTGCAAAAACTACTTCACAGAAATGTTTTAATTCCATAACTCCTTCATTTGGTGATGATTCTGTGCATTTAGTATAACACCTATGTCTGTCCTAATGGGTTCAAGTAATGTATTTTCTAACGGTATGGAATGAATACAAGTGTGGTGTTGTTCTAAGGTGTATACCCATGGGATAGTGGATATATAAGTGAATGTCAGTTAATGTAAATCATTGAAGGTATCTCTAAAATGCCTAGTTGCGGAAAATTTTAAAAAACAGTAAGTAGTGTTCATATCATTGTATAAGATTTGTGTTTTAGACACATAATGACTAGTACCATGTATCATACATGTAGGCATAACCAATAAAGAGATGCCAATTCCTATACTGTCTCATTGTAATGAATGTAATTAAGTTCGAAAATAATTTATATTCGTTCGAGAGTTAGAATATAAGTGATTTTTGATTGGCTAGAACCTCTCCTAATGTAAATTGTATATGCTATGAGCAATAATGAACAAAATTAATGTAAATAGTCAGGAAGAGATTATAAAAAAATACTCTTGAATAGTTTTTTATTCTACAAATTACATCTTCATTTTTTCTACATTTAAGCTATAAATGAAATTGCATGTGAGAAGTGACATTTAGGAAGTCTTAAAATAAAATATAATTTCCAGGTGCCAAATGAAAGAGACAGGTGACATCCAGGAATTTTGAACTACATGTATTCCCAAATTATAGAAGTGTTACCAAACCTGCTAACTAGTTATGACTATGCCTACTTTTTCATTTATTTCATTTTCAGTCTAATTATTAGTTTGGGAAATACTTTTTAAACGCTGGTTTTCACTTGTGTCAGAATCGGAGTTGGAATTGGAGTCATAAGTAGTTTAAGACGAAGTGAAAATCAGAAAATGGAGTCAGAATCAGAGTCATAAGCACATCAGAATTTAAATTTGAAGGATCGGAAGGTTTTCATTTTCTTCTGATTCCGATGAGTGAAAACCGGAAAATTGGAATTGGAAGCCAAAGCAGGAGCAGACAACCAATCACAATGCTGTTCTTCAGGTTCTCTACAATGCAAAAACATCTAATCGAGGCTTCTTCTTCTGATTCCAATTCTGTTTATGTTGATCACAGTTTTACTTTTGTGAACTGCTATGACTCCGATTCTGAATCTGATTCCGATTCCAATGCAAGTGAAAACCAGCCTTAATAATTTGCATTTGGGAGTCCTGAAAAATCCCTGTGAATTGAAAAGCATGAACAGAGATTAAGGCAAATGGCACTTCTTTATTACTTTGACAGATTTCTTGTACACAGATATGGTTTAAAATCAGCCATGATGTGAGCTAGTTGCCCTCGCAGATGTGAGCCAGCTAATACTTGTAAGCAAAGAAAACTAGAAATCTGATCTTCTATTACTTAGGAACAACCTTTCATACCTTATTTTACTTACAATCTATATACATGGAAAATCAGTGGAAGCTATAGGCCTAGGGTTGCAATCTAAAGATTAATACTTAAATTAAAGTTAATTCTTAAGAGGATTTGCAGTACTTGTAGAGCCACTTTCTGAATATTTGCTTCAACAAATGCAGATACTTGAGTGTTTTTTCGAGAATTTTTGAAGGAAGTGTGGGAAATGGTGAATAAACTAAAGATGTTTATATTTTGACGAGAAGAAAAGATGGCACATTGAATAGAACGTTCAAATCAAAGCAGGAAATTATTATTGAACCTATTATTTATGATGTACAGTCATGACGGTACAGCCTTTTAAAAAAGATACAACACATGAATAATAATGAGAGAAAACACGAGAAAACCTCAAGGAAATTAGTGGTCTAACACAAGTACAAGGATTCATGCTACGGCTAACGTCGGACATGATTGGAGAGATCTCACATTGATAAGTTAATTGGTCGTACGACTATCCCTTGAACTTTTGATTTTCTCACACTGTCTTCATTCTTGGAGAACAGTTGGAAATACTTCGAGTCTATTTAAAGGATTTAAGGCCTTGAACTCTTAGCTCTTGATAATCTCGACTTCATTAACTAGATATTACTAGACGTGGTTTAATTAACCTTTTCTTTAGACTCGTTACGAGAGAGTTTAATTTACGGCCTGGCTTTGATCGAAATGCCGAAATTAAACTAACCATTCATGTATATTTAAACAAAAAGTCCCAACAAAACGCAGGTGTTTATAAACGCTCTCGTTTGGATTGACAAAAGATAGACGAGAAGTGGGCTTCACTTGTGCTAAGATAACCAAAACCAAGATAACTTTGTAATCCAATCATTTGGTCGACGAAGTTATAGCAAATTGAAATGATTAGTTACAGGAAGGATAGAGGTATTTACAGTTATACTGTAATAAGAAATAAATAGCTTACCGTTAGCAGATATTTCTTCGGAAGAATTAAAAACACGAGAAGAGTTGATAAGAAAATCAGAATTCGACTGTTGATTGTCAACGTCGGGAAACGGGACTTGTCCGTCATTGATCTCCTTCTTTTTCGATTTTGATTTATGGTTGCTTCTTTGTTTGTCCTTTTTATCGATAGCAGATACATATGGAGCCGGTTCGGCTGCTTTTGATTGTACAAATGATTTGAAGGAGAAAGGGTTCACTTCCTCTCCTTCGCCGGCCTCCATTTTGGATTTATGCGATGAACCGCTGAATGAAGCTCCAGGCTCATTTTTCTCTCGTTGCTATGCCAACCAGCCAAAGCTTCGGTCATTGTTTTGATCTTCACAGATGATTTTAAAAAGAAATTAAATAAGAATGAATTATTTATTTAGTTTGGGCAACTTCATGGATATTCCATTTTTATTTATTTAACGCTAAAAAAATTTTTTTCACTTCTTCTTCCATCCTATATTTCTCTATCTTGTTTCTTTCATTCTTCCTGCTGGGTTTTAAGTTGTTTTTTTTTTTAACCAAAGTTTCAGCCATATTGTTGGGCACTTCCCACTCTCACGTCCTCTTTAAGTTGACAGCACTGATGAGATGTTTACTTCCCCTAAGGAGAAATGACAGTGTAGATATGTTTAGATATTACATTAGTTTATAGACATTAACCAGAGTCTCCAATTGGGGGTTATTCAGTGGGTTATTCATAACTCCTTCAAAGTGATGTTGGAAAGTTAGCACAGACAAAACATCTGCAGTTCATACTTCTCAAACTCATAAATAAATAATGAGGAAACAAAGTAAATCACTACTGTACCCATTGGTTTGGATATGTGATCTTAATTAGCATAAAATTTGGACAAATTGCACTTTGATTTTCTCCCAGAATTTATGCATGGTTTGAGAAGCTAGATCAAACACTTGAAAAAGTGTTTCATCCTCTATCCAAACACTTCCAAGTCAGTAAAAAATTTGGCTGCACCTTGCTTTATCAACCCACTTCTTTTTCCCTTACACTTTCCTTAACACTCTTTTCCTTGTTTAATTACCAGTACATGAACACATAACAGCTGTTTTTATCATCTTCACATGCCCATCGCTAGGGAAGGTTTGTTGGTTCAAACGAACCCCCCTCCTCTTTACCCCTTTTACTCGTAAATTTCTAAAGAAAAGCTGAATGGATAAAGAATGTAAAAGTGCAAAAACAAACTCCCCCTTGGAGGTCCTAGCAACGGGCCTGCTACATGTATGGTATTTGATTATTTACACAAATCAAGGGAAAAGTAAAAGTAAAAAACAGACAAACAAACAAACAAGAAAGAGTTTGCTGCTTAAAGTTTAATTCACAGCTTCATTAAGTTTCAAAAATCTATCAAAAGATTAATTAGCTGACCTCTATTTTGCAATGCTCTTCACCTTATTACAGTTTTAGAGTATATCTTTGTCAAACCTTTTACAGTATACTGTGTTGGGAATGCCCATCTTATTAATGATGATATGCTGCTTTCTTTAGACCCATAAAGCATTTTCACTCATTTGCATCAAATTTGAGGGGCACTTTGCAGGAACACAATAGTTTCCACGTGCAGTTAAGGATAACAAGCTATTGTATTTATGCAAAGTGTCCCTCAAAGTTGAGAATAAGAAAACAGTGAATAATAAACATCATTGTCAATATACGTGTCTGTATTTCACAAAAAAGTTTATGAAGTAAACTATAATGCATGTAGTTTCTGGTATATATTGTCACCAGAGTTGAGATGCTAACTATTTTCCCCAAAAGAACATGTTTTTGTAATCATCTTCTAAGAAACACAAGAGGATTGTATAACCAGGCCAAAATTTTGTTTCATTAATACAGGACATCTTTTTTTACAAGTACACAAGTAAATGCAGATAATTTTCTTGATGATTACGAATCATCAGTGCCTTCAAGTAATGATTCCCTTCGTGCCAAATCCCAATAATACTCAACACCATATTTCTTCAGGTGATCTCTTGCAACAGTTTCTGATGGACACTGCTTAAACTTCCAGTCATTAAAGCTGCGTTCCTTGCTTGTACCCTGAGAGAGAAAAAGAGAAACCATGTCATCCTAAATTCTGTTATATTAGTGTACATTTTACCTTCCTTTGACCCTGACTAAGTAGTACAGTAGTATCTATGGCTTCTGTAAATGACAAACTATATTTTGGTCAGCCAATCATAAATTTGATGCATGGGAGCCAAAACAAAAGAGCCACATTTGTAGTTATCTGCATGACAGAAACAGGAAAACACTAGAAATTATTACATGTACATGTATTGCATGTATACAATACACTTTGTAATCTTATGTGTGTGCCCCAAATTATTAGACCATTCCATAAGGGAGGGTTGGGATGGCTTTACTAGATAAAATTCTGCAGACTGATTATGGAGAACAACTCTCAAAAGAAAACAAACATGCAGCCATATTGAAAGCACGACACAAAGCCATGATACCTCTGGGACTGATCAGAGAAATAGTAGTACTTGTCTAAAAGATATCACAAGATATATTGTTTAATGTTGTTCAGTAGCCTACCTCCCACACCAGGACACAAGAGTTGGCTTTTCTTTCTTCCTCTTCATCTGCATGTTTCTTTTTCCTTTCCTCTGCCCACTTGATGCGCTGTAACATTAGTTGTTTATATTTTTTGATGGCCTTTGGTCCTCCTTCAACAATAACCAAGTTGAGCTCTTTGCTTAAAACGACACAGCCTAGAAAAATGAACAACATACAGATAACATAAGGTTAACCTTTCATGAATGCATCATGTTGCATGGTTTGAACACTGCAGATGTCAAATGGGAGAAGAGTTTTTGACAGATGAATGTTCTCTCCCTTGCCATGAGGATTTTTCTCTGGGTTCTTCAGTTTTCCTACCTCTGTAAAAATCAACATGTGAACTGAGAATTGTATGCTTAAAGTGCCCCCAACGTCTACAACCATGTTTCAAAAATCCATTCTTCATAACGTTTCTGATAATATTGTTCATTTTTATTGGTTGTGCACCAACATATTTCCGAATAATAAAGGATTAAAGATCTAGAAATGCAAATGAGGTGACGTCAACAGGGTGATCATTATAAATACAAAAACAGGCTAAAGCAAATTACAGATGATATTTCATGTTCAGAGCATTATCCTCGATTGGCTATGCGACTTTTTAGGATTTTGACTTATTTTTTTCAAACAGTGCCTTTCGTAGATTAGAGCTACTTTCTAGAAAATCACCCAGATGACGTCACATAATTTACATATCAAGATCTTCTAAGTTTAGAAATGGCTCATCCATTATCTTTTAACTTAGAAATGGCTCATCCATTACCAGCAAAATTTAAACTGTCCTACCCAAAACTTTATGAAGAACGGATTTTCAAAGTATGGTCCTAGGCATTAGGGGCACTTTAAAACAGCTACATGTAATGTAGCAGTACTGTGTGGGACTGACTATTATTTTACTTTCATTTATTTCTAAGAGGTAAATAATTACAGTAACATTCACATGTCAAATATGAATTTGTGTTCCTTTCCAACAGTTGGTTCTAGCAGAAAAACTAAACAGGAGATTCCAAAGAAAACCATAGCTAAACAACAGAAATATCAATCAAACAACTGACAAGAATGCCATCAGTCTAAGTAAAAGCCAATTAGAATGTATAAATATGTAAGTAACAGCTGCAATACATAAATTCCATCCATAAATATATAGTCAATTCAAAAAATGTTGTCCTTGACTGGCCTCAAGCCTACACCACTGGACCAAAAGGGGTATGGGTAGAAATCACTGAAGTGGTTAATTATTCACTCTGAATCAATTGTTCATACATACTAATAAGACAATAATAATGGCAAGCAACAACCCATGAAGCATGTCTCTACATTTTTCAAAACCAAAAAAATCCTAAATTTTGAAACAAATTGTTGAATAGACTTAAGGGATATTGATATGTAGATCTTAAGTTTTCATGCCAAGGTCATGAATCATCCAAAAAACTCTCCAGCAAAGGTCCGTACTGTAAGCCCAGGGCATACTGTCAGATACTTTATCTAATCAGATGTGCAGCTTTAAAACCACTTCCAGTGATTTTCTACCCATACTCCCTTTTGGTCCAGTCAAGGACAACACTTTTAACTGTATACTTATACTGTCAAGTTTACCTGTCAAATAATACTGCTGAGCATTGATATCTACTTTGTACTTCTTCTGTGGATCATACAACGTGTCTACTCTGAACACAGCTACATTAACACCCAGTGAAGTATCTTCTTTTAATTTTTTGATATTCTTTTCACGTCTTGCTTCAGGTGTCAACTTACGGGCAGCATTGGCTGCTTCATGAGCCCTAAAAAAAAAACAAAGGAGATTGATGTTACGGCACAAGTAGGTACAGGAAACCTTAGTACTAATAGGCAATATAGAGCAGATTTTGTACGAATGTGTGAAAAGCTTGTGGCACAGTCAGTGCTGTAAGCGAACCTTGCTTTGACTGTAATGTTTTCTAGAATTTTGACGTGACCATGTCACAGCCATATTCATGCCACAAACTTTTCACAGTCATACGAAATCTGCTCTATTAAGAAAAAGTGTCAATTACAGTACAGGGTCCGAAATCTAGTGGCAACTAGACACAGATTTTGGGTCACCAGAGGATAAAATCTAGTTGCTAAAGTCCCTCATTCAGCTTGAGTTTCTGGAACATGGTATTCGTAATGATAGATTGCAATAGAGAAAGCTTGTGCCTTGTTTCCATGGCACTGCACCCACAGTATTTTCCTACATTAAACCACTGAAAATGGGGACAGTAAAATGTTGATTACATTGTATTTTCACATGTGGAAATACACTATTTAAGCATGTATTTTACCTTCCAAAGTGATTTTCTTGGACATTAAATACAGTTGAAAAAGATGGCAAGTATTATTTATTTATTTAACCTCCATTTAAGACCGAAAACTAGCTTGGTCGCCACTTGGCAAATAACCCTAAATTTTTGGTCACCAACACTAAACTTAAACTTTACACCACCATCCGATAGCTCAGTTGGTAGAGCATCAGTCTTTCATGCAGGAGGTCGTGGGTTCAAGCCCTGGCCAGACCAACACTCAGGGTCTTAAAATAACTGAGAAGGTGCTACCTTTGTAACTACATCTACAAATGGTTAGACCTTCAGGTCTTCTCGGATAAGGACTTTAAACCATAGGCCCTGTCTCCCATCCCTTCCTTAAACC
>JAAAQI020136683.1:0-12689 GCA_011800005.2 Stichodactyla mertensii
CACCATCACCATCACCATCACCATCACCATCACCATCACCATCACCATCACCATCACCATCACCATCACCATCATCATCAATACTTTACTTAAACTGGAAAATCTATCAGTAAGTTGTAGAGATGTGAGGCTGAAAGTATGAAGGTTGAAAGTCTTGGAGGTTTTACAGTAGGGGGAGGTTATGAAATTTTTACTCTCCACAGTGGGGGAGGGGGGTTATGAAATGTTTGGTAGCCAAGTCCCACCCCCCTCCCCCCACGCCATAATAAATGAAAGCCCCCTTAGCGCATGGTGGTAAGGAAGTATTCAAACAGAGATCCTATAATGATTTCTCTTTGCAGCATCCTCCCCGGTTTTTTTTTTCCTTCCCTTTCCTTTCCTTTACTATTGGACTACTTAGGAAGCCGAGAAATATACGCAAAGAAGTGCAGAGGGGGAAGAGAAGCCATGATTGTCGCTACCAATTATCCCATTTATCCCCTCCCCTTCCCTGGAAGCTGGCATGTTTTTTTCATATTGTAATCAATGTAAGAGACGCCATTTTTACTAACTTAGGTGCAAAATTTACAAGCTAGTCCGTCGAAAGATTTTGATTAATTATCTATTGGAGTTTTAGTTTTAGTTTAGGAGGAACCATTTGAGTAGTTATGCTTCCCCCCCCCCCCCCCCCCCACACACACCAACACGAAGTTTTAAATCTTACCGTGTGGCCATTTAAAGTCATAAGTAAGTTGCCTGTGCTTGAATCCCAGATTCTAAAATCAAGTATGAATTGCATTTGATTAAACAATGTCGTCCTTCCTCTGGAAACCAGAAGAAGCTCTGTAACATCGACAGAAATTTAAAGCTTTTGGGGAACTAAAATTAATTAAATTAATTTAATTTAATTAATCTAATTAATTATAATTAATTAATTAAATTAATTAATTAATTAAATTAATTGATTGATTAATTAAATTAAATTAATTAATTAATTATAATTAATTAAATTAATTAAATTAATTAAATTAATTAATTAGATTAAATTAATTAATTAATTAATTAATTAATTAATTAATTAATTAATTAAAATTAAAACAATCACTTGACATAAACAATTGATTTGTCAGCATTTTTGTTGTGATTACTTTTAGCTCGTTTTCAATATTTCGCCCTGTTTCAGTAAATTACCCCTAAATCAAAACAAATGTAACTCGTAAAACACATACTTAATGCTTCTGTCAAGACTTCCACTGGCAATCTTGTCACGATACTGGCAGACTGATAAGACACTGAATAGAAAGATGATAGGTTACTCAAATGAACTTATGTTAGTGACAACAATGTTAACTGGAGCAAAAAAAAAAAAACCTGACTCCCTGTTTGATGTGTGTCATGGGTTCCAGCTCAGCGGAAATAAATTTTCTATAACCAATCACAGTCCGTTATGATTTTCGCCGGTTCTATGTTCAAGCACATTTTTCTACTTAAAAATAATTGAAAATTTTATCCGATGTATTTTGAGTCCTAGAAAAGTCCAAAACTACTGAGAAAGACTCACAAAATGAAATAGTATCTCAAATAACCCGGTAAAATTCTATAATATAAATAACCATACTTCAATGTTAACAATGAAATAATGCATTCATTGAGGATTGGTTATCACTTATTTACTTTTATTTGGATACAAGTTAATGTACGAATTAGTGCAAGACTCCAAATAAATAAAGTCAGTCCGTCTGTCTGTCTGTCCAAACAGAGTTTTATCTTTGAATTATGTAGAGAAAACGCGAGAAATGATTTTGAAAACAAAGAGTCAGGGCCGGAGGTTTTGACCAACAATACTTTGCGCAGCTAGTTGTTCGCTCAGCTGGTTCACTTTATGTGTGATAACTATCTTTGGTCTAAATAATCTCCAGAAATTCTAACAAAACTATTGCAAGTTTTCGTCAGGTGGTGTAATTTATGGGACTTACCCATTCTATCGGGGAATTTTTACTGAGCTATCTATGGTAGACTAGTTCAAAAGTGCGTCGATTTTTTGATATAAATGTTATATTGGAAAATTTAAGGTCTCTTTGCAAAAAGTCTTATTTATCGGTGACATTTTAACAGGAAGTATATCAATGCAACAAAATGGAAGTTCTTGATATCCATCCGTTAACTAAACAAAGAGCGCATTTGGATCTTAACCAACTCGTATCTTACTTTTTCGAGTGTCCAGTCATCTCTATAACTTTACATTGTCCACTGGCCCAGTTTCGTTTGAGATTCAAATTTTCCTTAAAGATGTCTTTCCAAATGGTTGGCACTCGGAGAGGAATACCTAGCGAATCAATTAATTACTGGGAATTTAATATACAACTAAGGATATGACGGCAATGAATATAACCGCATACTGAAACATTCAAGAGGTAATTGATCATGCCTTACCAACATGTATTCGTTTGCATTTTGCTTGCCATAACTCATCTCTGGACGCCATGCGACGCCATTTTTTACTAACCTTTTTAGGACCATAAAACAAACGTTAGCTACATAATAATCATGCTGAATATTGGCATTTGCAATTGACATCGTATTTTATAAATAACATCACGTGGCAATAAATCACAGAAGATCCTTTTCCAAAGGGTCTAAAATGCAGGCGATGGATCCAGGAATTTTTGAGGTAGGGGAGTTACGGGAGACTCTAACAGACAGATTTAGCAAAGACGACGCACCTCAAGAGGGCGGGCGGGAGCACGTTTATTTTCATGCGCGCGACTTCCTCTCTTAATTTCACGTCCTTAGCTTTCCTGATGAGAAGTGAATCTAGAAAACAACGGCGGCGAGCACGTTCTTTTTCATGTGCGCGCCGTTTTTGCTAAATCTATCTAATTTGTCAGAGAGGGTTGGGTGGGTAGCTATTGCCCTTCTGACTACCCCTGGATCAGAGTTTACCTATACTAACCTGCGCAGCAATGAGTAGTTCTTGAGGAGCTAAGAATGAGAGAATTCTTAAGGCCAAATGCTCGGGTAGTAACGATATGAAATCACGGTACTGACGAACCTAAAGGCAGTGATACGATTTGCAAAAAAATGCATTATTCACTTACGTCCCTGACCTTAGCAACCATTTCACTAACTTTTAAAAATGTACTGAGAAGCTGGGCTGCCTAATTCACGAGATGCTGCTCATTCAAGCAAGGAAGCCTAAATTGAACATTCAATCAGACTCAGTGCGAGCAAAAGTTTTTGTTTAAGGTGGTTGGCTACCATTCAATCGAGTTTCTGAGCCCACAAGCATGCGCGCGCATAATTTTCACCGAATTACCATGGTACCTTCGGAATTTTACTGAAAAAGATCGAAGAACCATACGTGTTTTGAACTTCAAGAAGGTAAAAACCTCAAATTTTGCAAGGGACCATATACTTTTCCGTTTCACTTTGAAAATGATGTCAGCGACATTGAAACGTCAGTATTTGTTATCGCTAGTTTGTATTATTAAATTATTCACTGTGGTTAAATTATTCAAACAAAAAAAATTGAGCACACTCAACGCCCATCTCTTTCTCACCACTCTGCGTTACGATAAATAATGAGTGTAATCACAGGAAATGGGCTTTAGCGGCACTGTAGTTTCAATCTCGTACCTAGAGCCCCTGCTCCTCCTAGATCGCTCCTCTAGCGCACGTCCGCACGCCACGAAAGTCGCGGGCATATCGACATTGTAAAAATAGCTCTAGAACAATGTTAGCAATGTAACTGATCATTGAAATAAAAGTATAATTTCCGTAGACTTTCAGAGAGTTAACATCTATACAATCATTTGGCCCGCGCCTTATCAAATTTTCGAAAGATATTTAGCTCCCCAATTCCTCAACATTCAAACGAATCTATAAACAGAAGAAAGACATCCATCTTACCGCTAGAAGTCCAGATAACAAATATAATTCGGCAGGTTCGAGTACGCGTAAGAACAACTGCAGGAACTGATTACGTTGCCAACCTTATGTAAAAGAAATGTTGTTATCCGGGGAAGAATAATGATAAAAACTGGGTTACTTTTTTGTACTAACTGTTCCATTTTTCTTCAAACCACTGTACAACACATTGAGCATTTTCTGGTATTGAACTCAGACGTGGAAAATAACTGCCCTGTTCACTCGATGATCGATTCTGCAATTGCAAAAAATAAAGATTAATAAAATCATTAACTTAGTTGTTGTCACTGAGCTAACCTTTTATCAAAAATCTATTTCAGATTCTTCTTCACTCCTCCGACTGATACTCACAATACAGAGCGCGGCCGGGCGCGGTATGGGTACCACAATTTAGAAAGTTCCAGCGACCACATATTTTCCTTTCTGGCGGGTTTTTTTTTTTTTTTTTTTTTTTCCCCCGTCGTTTTTCCACTGTATATTTTTCGATATGAACGAGTCTACGTGAGAGCAAATAAGTTTGTGTATTATTTTGACGTTTTCTCGTATTTTAGGCACAGGATGGCCATTTTTCCAGCGGATTAAACAATGTTTCTGGAGGCTTACCTTCGAGCTGGCAGCCTAAATAGAGAAGGCACGAGTCTTTGGCCGCCTTTTGTTACCTTTTAGGGTAATGTGAGTAAGTCGGCCCCGATCCAAATGGCGGGAGCCGCGTCACCAGCGTTGGAGAAACTCATAGAAGAGTCAATTTCAAGCGCTGTCCCTACCATCCTAGGTTTATATCCTCCAGAGATCTTGTTAGACCACAAGGCCCAGCCACTCAGACAGCTCTGCCGGAAGTCTCAGGCTCTGCAGCACAAGGGAAAGCTTCGGGGTCATCCGGTCGAGGAGAACGTTTCTTTGCAACCGAGGAGGAAGTGCATGGAGCTCTCGTCAGAGCTTTTAGACCTCACCAAAAAAGTTTTCACTAAGGCACTAACCAAGGATAAGTGGAAGGAACTGTCAGAAAGCTATCCTCTGACAAAGGGAACTGACACTTTCATGCGGGCTCCCATCATGCAGGCGGGTATAAAGGAAGAGAATCCCATGGTTATCGCAAGACCAAGGATGTCTTTGCTTTTGTTTTGACGATAACCTTGCTGAGCAACAGGGACCCTTTATTACAGTGGCAAGGCCAATCCTCTTAGCGTTGTCGCTTCTGGATACCCCCGGATGACGAAGGCGAAGGGGGACCGGATCCTGATACCATTCGGGAGATGTTTGAGGATGCCCTGGTCGTGCTAGGCAATGCAAATTCCCGGCTGAATGTCTGGTGGCAACGCCGTTTTTCAGAATTTTGACCGATCTAGGGAATATTGCGTGAGGATGTACCCACCGACAAGTATTTATTTCCACGCCAGTTTAACGAGAAAATTAAGAGTGAGCATGATCACAAAGCCTCGACTTCCAAGTTGGTTAGCAAACCAAAAGGGGTGAACAAGGCATTCGCCCGCACCCCCACCCCTTTCGTGACTCCGCCTTGTTTAGACGGGGAGAACAAAGCAGTGCTGACAGGAAAAGAAAATGGGCTTCCCGGTCTGGGGGACTAGGCACTAAGTTCCGCAAGACGTCCAGTGGAGCTAATCAAGATATTTCATTATTTGAGGAAGCTGCTGTACAGCCTGGGTTTTGTGGTCAAGCTCAAGAAGTGCTCACCGGCCCCCACTTGTCGGATTGTATTCCTTGGTGCAGTTTTAGACACAGAGCAGATGTCTATTGCTCTGCCAGAGGAGCAGATCGATCACATTCAGGCAGTATGCCAGAGGGTAGCAGAGACCGAGCCCAGTTCACTGGGGGAGCTAACGAGTTTACTGGGCTGCATGAGTCATGCAGCCCGTACAGGACTTTGGGTTGCCCCTCTTCATTACAGAGCCTTGCAACGTCAGCAGGCTTCTCTTCTCCATCGGGTAGAGTGAAGGCCGAAGACTCAGATATTGTTGAATCCACCATCTCTGGAGGACCTACGAGGTGGTTGTCTCCAACTTTCCACTCCCACAACAGACAGGGCATCACTCCTCCCCCTTCAACCTCACGATCAGAACCGATGCATCCTTACGGGGATGGGGAGCAATCTGCAATGGCAAGACAACATGGGGCACTAGAGTGTCGAAGAGGGAAAGCAACATATCAACTGCCTGGAACTCAGGGCAGCGACTCTTGCACTACAGTCATTCCTGGGGCAGGGTGTTCAGACTTCACTTCATGTTCAGAGCCAGCACTCTCAGCGTCACATCCTGCTAGAGATGGACAACACCACCGCAGTTGCGTACGTGAACAGGAGAGGGGGGACGCAGTCTCCCACACTATCTCTCCTAGCCTTGGATCTGTGGTCCTTTCTTCTCACAAAGGACATATAGGTTACAGCCCGTCACCTACCAGGGGTGCTGAACGTAAAAGCAGATGAAGATTCGAGAGAGTTCAATGTTCGAAAGGAATGGATGCTCCGGAAGGATGTTTTCAGGGACATAACACGTCACTTCCACCTTCCACAGATAGACCTCTTTGCATCGCGCCTGAACCATCAGGTGTCCCTTTACGTGTCATGTCTCCCGGATCCAGGGACATTAGTAGTGGACGCTTTTCACCAGGACTGGAGTCAGTGGAAGAGTTTCATCCACCCACCTGTGGTACTTCTGCCTCGCATTCTTCAGAAAATGAGGGACGACAAGGCCCACAGCCCTATTGGTAACTCCCAACTGGCCCGGACAGCCATGATATGCTCAGATCCAGCTGATGCTGATGGGAACGCCTTACCATCTTCCCAAGGAGATAACACTGTTGTCACTCCCCTTCGACCCGGGTGGCAGTCCACCCACTGTGGCAGTCACTCAATCTGACTGTATGGCCAATATTGGGAATGCATACCAGGCGGCAGGTTTCCCCGTGGAAGGGACTTCTATTCTTCTGGCATCATGGTCACAGTCGACACAGAAGCATTATCAGGAACCCTGGCGAGTGTGGTGTCAGTGGTGCTCTTCCAGGGACCTTTGTTCCTTCTCATTACCAGTCACTGAGCTCCTGACCTTTTTGACAGAGGTATCCACTACTCGGGCCTTGGAGTATAGGACTCTGGCAGTCTACAAGTCAACAATATTACATGGACATCTTCTAGTGGGTGTGACTAGGCTTGGAGAGCTCCCCGTGGTATCCTGTTTTATGAAAGGCATTATCCGCATGAAGCCGCCAACTCTCGGCTTAGCTCAACTCGGGACTTTAAACATCTACTAGAGTTTCTCGCAACCTTGGATCCACTGAGTGGTCTCACTCTGAAGCTTCTGTCAAGCTAGCAGCACTACTGGCTTTGACCTCTTCAGCACGTGCCCATGAATTGTTGAAACTGGCTTTTGTCTCGATTAAGAACAACTCCTGGGAGTTCGCCCTGACTAAGCACACAAAGGTCTCAAGGCCTGGTCTCCCGCCTAGGCGGATATATCTGCCGGCTTACTCAAACAACCCCAAGGTTTGTGTGGTGCGAACACTACAGGAATATCGAACCAAGAGACAAGAAGGCAGTCCTCACGATCTCTTGATCTCGTTTGTCAGGCTCTATAGACCCATTATAAGTCAAACCATGTCAAGATGGTTAAGAAACGCAATGCGGCTAGCTTTGATAGTGCCACTTCACTGGCAACTCCACACGGAGTGCTTCCAACTCTGCGGCAGCAAAGGCTGGCATCCCATTGGAGACTATCTCGGAGGCAGCAGATTGGTCTTCGGCAGAGATATTCAAGCACTTCTACCTGAGACCAACCAATAGAGGGGAGTCTGCTTTAGCAGTGCTTAATGCTTTACCCACTTGACAGATCTGATGGAACGTTATTTTGGAACTACTGTAGGGTCACAGCAACATGCTGTACCTTGCTTTATGTTTGGAGTAGTTTGTCGTTTTGCATGTTACTGCCTCAGTAGGAATTGGTATTTGTGACTACATTTGTTGCCGTTACAGCCCCTTTTGAGTGGTACCGTCTAAGGCCTAGGGTTCTCTAGGATTTAAGGGATGTACCTTATGGGTTTTCAGTATTAAACCTTATTTGGCGTTCAGTTTGTTGTTACTCGTGCCAGTAACCCTTAAAGTCTGCAGAGGTATTGTGAGTATCAGTCGGAGAGGCAGTGAAGAAGAAATTGTATTTCCCGGGAGGGAAAGTACTTACCTGATGGGGAGATGTAGTTCTTCGAACTCCTTCGGAGACTGATACGAGCAATACCGTTCCACTGCCAAAATCGGTGCACACTCCTCCTCCTCCCTGTTACTGTCATTCGTGACATTCGCACTACTCTCTCAGAGGAAGATGGAACGCCTGGAACTTTCTAAATTGTGGTACCCAGACCGCGCGCGGCCGTTCTCTGCACAGGTATTGCTCGTATCAGTCTAGAAGGAGTTCTAAGACCTTCGTCTCCCTGTCAGGTAAGTACGTTCCCTCCGGGGAAATACAATTTCTTACATGTTTGCTGGTCTTGTGGCATTTTCTACCAATAGGGAATTGCATGCTTGGACATGATTTACATTTGTAGATTCGCCTCCTAAAACAAATAGATAAAAAAATGATAAAACGTTCAACTTACAGTTCCTTACAGTTTGCAATCATCAATATATGAAATAATCTAAGAAATCGGGTCTCTTCATGACCATTGTATTACCCAATCAAATTCCTTGTTAGAAATTCATACTCTGAACCAATCAGAATGATTAATATATCTTAACTTGGCAGACGTGAGCGCGTTGCGGGCCTTCCCAATTTTCCCGAAATTTTCCCGCCCTTTTTGGCGCTAAAATCAAGATGGCGGTTCAAGCTCAAGATTCATGATCATTTGGGTAAGAAGCCAATCCTATTACTTTGTAGTATTTGGTTGATAACTTCAGTTAATTAGTAATACATGAATGATAGACAATATCTTTTTATCACTTTCAAGCCCAAATTTCTTTAAATAGATGTATTTTCGGGGAAATCTCAAATTGACGATCCTAACTTCCATTCCAATTGATTTAAATCCCAGTCTCAGGTCTCAATCTATCAAATCCCATTTTCCAGTGCAAAATATATCACGATACCATTTCACCCCTTTAGAACCATAGACACCAAGTAAAAATGGCTTAAGCATACCATGTATTAACATCATCATCTGTCTTTTCGTTGTTGCTACTAGTAATGACTTTCTTGTATTCATCTTGCATGTGCCTCCTCACAGCATACTGCGATGATGATTTTGTCAATGATGGAGGAGCTGACTTAGAGCACAGTAATCTGCAAGACAGTCTTGACAATGGAGTAGGGCTGGGAGTGCTTATACCAGGCAGGCGGACACCATAGTAAGTAGAGAGACACTTCCAGGAACCTTTAGCTTCTAGAGGTCTCTCTGGTGACCTATGATTCATTCATGTGTCAACTCATAAATACAATTTTGTGCTTTGTTTTTCAATTACTTTTAATATCAAATGTAATGAACTTAATAATGACAGAAATACCACTGAATAATGGAGTGTTCAAACTAGGGCAGGGCTCGGGGGCAGATGAATAGACTGGATGGATAGGTGGGTACTAGGTAGGTGGGTGGATGGATGGCTGCTGGATGGATGGATGGATGGATTGACAGAGGATGGATGATGCACAAATGGATTGATTAGTTGATGAGTAAGTGAATGGATGAGTTGGTAGGTGGGTAGGTGAATGGATTAATGATGACAGATTATATCAATATTGGATGCAAGTATCCATATATACTCACTGTGGGTGTCTTAGCATTCTTGATGGGGAAGTAGAGAGTTGTGGAGTCTTGACAATGGGTAAGACAGATTCTGAAGACCACTGTCTGACCTCATCCTGTGATGGTTTTAATTTCATATTTATTTTTGATTTTATATTTGACATTGGTTAGATAGATTTAAATTTGACACTCATGTCAACATACCATACCTCATCATGTAGGATCATACTGTTGAGACGATGAAGTTTCCATGTCTGTATATAAACAACATAAAGATGAATCAAATAACTAATGGTCTTTCATGGGGTATGGTTAGCAGCCTAGCATTAATTAAGGTAAATGTCACAATCTGTTGCTACTTTGTATATATTTTATACAAGGGATAAACATTTAACTTACATGCAGCCAGTTCAGTGTACCAGCTAATCTCCACAATATCCCAGGTATTACCATGTGTGTACATATGTAACCCCTCTAAAACCCACCCCATCCCCCACTCCCACCCACCCCAAAAAAGAGCAAAATATTACTCACACACTTCTTCTGCATTAAACTCCTCTCTCCCAATTAACTTGTCCCAGCAGTTACTTTATTAACCCACCCGGGAGGATTGTAGCTCCAAGGATATAATTGGGTCACATGATATAATGATCCCCCCTTTCCATTGGGTTTTACCTTTGTTTTTATTTAGGGTTTTTTTGTGTGGAGAGAGGAGAGAGGAGGGATTTATTGTGGTTAGTAGGGAGCTGTCCCTTCCCCACTCCCCATCACTATTATTAAATTTCCTAACAGCTTGTCTACATTTATGACTACATATTTCTATAACTTACTCTGTATCTTGGCTTGCCAAGTTTCTTATGTACTTCTCTGCATATCGGTATTGATACTGGGGTAAATGAACTTCTTGGAAATGCATTTAGGGAACTGTACATAAAGTCTCTGTGGAGTGCTGGTTCAACAACCTAGAAAGTGATAAAATTGATAAACGTTAAGAAATACATCACAAATAATACAATAACTTACATAATAATATATGCAGCTTTACATTGCCATCCTTGCAATCTGGGTTTCAGTATTATTTTCCTTAGGGTTTTTTATTTTACTTTATTTTATTTTCAGTTCATGAGGCAGATCTGGCCAATAATGACTGTTAATTTCATGAGTTTGAATCCCTTAATATGTAACTTAAAAAGATTACTTACCGTCCACAGAAATGCAATTTGTTCACTGTCACATCTTGGTAGCAAAACCTCAATTATTCTAGATCTCTGAAAGCACATTTGAATATGACATCTGTAAATTGACATCTGAATATTTTTAACATTTTACATATATTGGAATATGTATGGAAATTGCAATATTTTAAAACTGACATGTTCTTTTTCTCTTTTTAATGTAATTTTCCTTTTTCGGAGGGATGGGATAATTAATCAAGCATAAATATTTAATATAAAATAAATATGGTCCTGGCATTTATGAAATACAATACTTTGAAATTGACACATTTAAATTAAATATTTTTTAAAATCATTTTTCATTTTTGAAATATATTACGTCGTCAATTCTTCACCTAAACTTAAGTTGCGTTCAGTAATAAAATAATCAATGAAGAAAAAAATCGAGAAGAACCTTTTTACGGTTTTATGACATTTTGTAAGCTAAATGTAGCGTAGCAAAGTTTTATGATAATATCAGAACAAAAAATAAACGTTTATGGTTAATTATCTATCGCACATGCAGTTAGAAAAGTTTTTGTATTTCACAATGTAATTTTTCTTCAGTGTCTAGATGTAAACAAAAACTCAAATGTGTTTAGCTTCTTCAAGTAATGGCGTCCGTCTGTTGAATATTCCTTCTTACAACAAATCAAAAACCTCTCCTTATTTGCGAAGCCACGAAGGTAAACAGATATCTAAAAGAAGTAAAAGAGTCCTTAAAATATGACATGAAAATACGGAAACGACTAAAACAAATAGTCAATTGGAGTTGCGTTTGAGCGGGATTAAGCTGGAGCCGAGCTCATTAAAATTAAAAACTTGTATAAAAAAATGGAATATATCGATAGTTTTAAGGTAAAATGTCTGACGTTTGTATGAACTGAATTAAATAAACCTACTTTATCTTGCTCAATTTACGAAGCTTCGTTGCCTCAATCAAAGGCTTTCGAGAACTGTAGTTAGGAAGTTATCTAGAGATTCCGCAGAATACTAATTGGCGATTATATTATTCAGAGTAATTTTATAATTTTACTTGACTGCGATAATATGAATAACATAATTTATACCTCAAGGTCCGTCCAAGCATCCAACCACTGGCAAAGATAGTCCAGTTGTTGTTCAAATTCAATCGTACTCATTGGCCTGTGTTTAGCTAGCGGGGAGTTAAAGAGCATCTTTACATTACCAAGCGCTCAAGTCAATACAGATCTGGTGTCCATCAAAACAAATCATTTAGATATCTTCCAAGTTACTTTGGTTGCTATAAAGAAAGTCTTTTGATAATGATGTTAATCCACTCAGCCATTATCGCCTCGTAATCGCTGTAGAACCGGCTGACTTTTCACGTCCATTTGAATCTTTTGTTTGGTGGAAGAAAGCCTTCTCGATAGCAACGGACCGCGTTATGTTGCTAATGGCACGAAGCATTCCTGTGTGATGCGTGACAGTGTAATGCGTGACTGTCTGGAATAAAGCAGCTCAGCTCGTAGCAGCCTACTTTGCAGACGTTATTCGTGTCAGCTCGAAACTTTTGACATTATTCAAAAATGCTTTTTAAAAGCTTACACACGAACATTTTTTTAGAAATGAAGGAGCTTTTTATCGTTATTTTCCTTGTTCTGCCTTTTGCTCTATTGATATTCCTCTTTTTTCATTTGTTCGTTTGTTCTTTTCTCTTTCTCTTACATCTTCCTGTGTAATCAGTAGTGCAAAGCAATCTTAGAAAGTCATTTTTTCCTTGAAGTTTGCTTTTACCACCGTATGCATTGCTACGCGGCCACGAACTTCAGTGTTGCGTATGGCGATTGGCGATTTTTAGCTGTCAAT
>JAAAQI020136694.1:0-12688 GCA_011800005.2 Stichodactyla mertensii
TTTGTTTTTGGTTGTGAATGTGGTGGGGTGGGGTGAGGGGGGGGGGGGGGAGGGGGGGGGGGGGGGGGGGTGGGTGGGAATATCTATAAGAATTATCCATGCATGCATCAATTCAGTCACGCAGATAAAAAATAAACTGGTAGCTCCGCTATTAGGTAGTACCTAATTTATATATTAGATAAAGGTAGACTATTCCATAATATTGGAGCAGCAATCATAAACGCACAATCGCCCATTGTCTTCTTAGTATTTAGTCAACTTCTAGTTAATAAAATGCCGTTACTATTGCGGCGCAAATTATATTTGCACAGTGGTAGAACTGCTATTAGCTCTTAAAAGTACTTAGAAGCCAATCCCTTAATAACTTTATAAGTGATAAGTAACAATTTGAATTCTATGCGCACGCGCACTGGCAACCAGTGCAGCTCCTTAAGTATTGGAGTAATATGGCAAAACTTAGGCGCGCAGTAAATGAGCCTAGCACTAGCGTTCATTACACGTTGCAGTTTCTTTATCTGGCATTCAGGAATGCCATAAAGCAGACTGTTACAATAGTCCAAACGACTTGTAATGAAGGCATGAATTAGCTGTTCAGTATGCTCCCTTGAGAGGTATTTCCTGATATGACGAATATTGTAGAGATAGTAGAATGCGCTGCTGCAAGTTTTAGATATATGGATGGACATGTCCATGTGGGAGTCGAACCAAGCTCCTAAGTTCCTTGCGGATGACACAGGTGCAACATCAGCCTCACCAACCTTGATGCTGTTGATGGTCACCTTGGCCAGCTGTTTACGGCTGCCGATCAGTAAGAACTTAGTCTTGCTATCATTCAACCACAGCATATCTTCTCTCATCCAAGCACGCACTTCACTGATGCAATTCTCCATGACAGCTACTGCGTCAACTTCACTCAAGCTATCAGATGGACGAAGTGAAAAATATAGCTGAGTATCATCAGCATAGGCATGCGCGGAAGGTAGATGTGAACGTAAGACCTCAAACAGCTTGCTGGTATAAATTATAAACAACAGAGAGCCTAAACATGAACCCTGTGGAACACCACATTCTAAGTTGAATATTAGAGAGTGTGCCATCAACAGAAATGCGCTGGACTCTGTCCGTGAGATAGGATTGAAACCAGGAAAGTGCATTACCGCGTAAGCCTAATAATAACTGCAATCTTCGCAATAGAACGGCATGGTCAACCGTGTCGAAGGCAGCACTAAGATCTAATAACACAAGAAGTGTGACATGGCCCTTATCCATATTCATAAGTATATCGTTCTTCACCTTAATCAAGGCAGTTTCAGTGCTGTGGTTTTGTCGGTAAGCACTTTGCAAATTAGGTAACAAGTCATTATCAATCATGTGACAGAGGATCTCGGAAGTTGCAGCCTTTTCCGTTAGCTTAGATGTTAACTGCAGATTACCCACGGGACGAAAGTTCTTATTAATGAGTTCAAGACCGTGTTTCTTGATAGCGGGTGAACTAAGGCGCTCTTCCACTCTTTAGCAAAGTAGCCAGTTTCCAAAGATATGTTGACCATTTTTGTTAACACTGGGAGTAACTCATCCAAGCACAATGATAGAATGGACCATGGAATCGGATCAAGCGCGCACGTCTTCTTATTCGCCAACACTATTTTGCGTATTTCCTCCTCAGGCAACGGCGAGAATTCAGAGAATGTAGTGACAGTATTACATTCCTCAGTTATAACGCCATCCACAACAACAGGTTGATCAGCCACAGTTAGATTCGATCTAATCGAGGTAATCTTACGAACGAAGAACTAACCCATTTCATTCGCAAGACCAAAAGCGTCTGTGTACGGTGGAAGAATTTTATCTGATTGCATATTTAAAAGACGTTTACTTGCTCTGAATAACTTAGATTGATCGCCCCCATTGTCCTCAATGAACTGTTTATAGTAATTACGCCTCGCCTCGTTCATAACATAAATGGTGTAATTTCTCGTAGCTTTAAACGCAGCCAGGTCTTCAGGGAGCCAAGTAGCCCTCCATCGCCTTTCAGCTTTCCTCCTATCGCGCCTTGCTTCTATGACGTCATTGTTAAACAAAGTTTGTAGTAAAGCATTTGGCGCCCTTTACAAGATAAATAAGATCCGAAAATTTCTCACCGAGGAAACAACAAAAACTCTCATCCACGCCTTTGTCTCATCTCACTTAGATTACTGCAACTCCTTACTGTATGGAATACCTCAGTACCAGATGAATCGTCTTCAAAGAGTACTCAACGCTGCTGCTCGCGTCACTTGCTGTCTACCTCGTTTTGCTCATGTAACTACTGCTATGTTCCGTCTCCACTGGTTGCCTATCAAATACCGCATCTTGTATAAAATCGCTCTACTCACCTTTAAGGTTTTGAAAGGGATGGCTCCATCATACTTATCAGACTTACTTGTTGTACAGACTAAGAGTCACTATTCACTCAGAAGAAATAGCCAGCTATTACTCAAGCCCTTATCCACCAAATGTAAGACCTTTGGAGATCGTGCCTTCTCAGCAGCCGCCCCTAAGGTCTGGAACACCTTACCAGAGGACATTAAGAACAGTGAAAAACTTGAACAATTCAAGAAAAGACTGAAAACTTTTCTTTTTAGTTTAGCTTATAATTGTTCATAATTTTAAATTTATTTCATTTTTTATTTTCATTTTTAATTTACTCCATTTTAAGGATATTAGATCTCCTATGTATTATTTTATATTCATATATGTTTTTTATTAATTGTATATATAAATGTTATTTTTTAAGCGCTCTTGAATATTATATATTATGAACGCTATATAAATTATTATTATTATTATTTTATATAAGTCCTTAGCCAGTTTAATGTCTATATGTACTTTGTTAGTAGTGTTCATGTGTATCCTGTTGCAGTTCGTTATATAAGTGTTTAGCCAGTTTAATGTCTATATGTACTTTGTTAGTAGTGTTCATGTGTATCCTGTTGAAGTTCATTATATAAGACCTTAGCCAGTTTAATGTCTATATGCACTACTGTTAGCAGTGTTCATGTGTATCCTGTTGCAGTTTAGTTTGTAGTGTTTAGGTGTTCAGGGGGGCGGGGCTCATTACCCCGGCGTGAACCTGGCGTCCAAGTAGGACCTCCCCCATGCTAACGACCACCATGCTGGCCTATTGCACTTTCCCTGGGCCACTGGTGTGAAGCTAAAACAAAAAGGGGTTAATTTTCCTGTGCGGATTGGTCGCTGACGACGTAAAGCCGTTATCAGTTCCTGTGGTTTCCCTGGATTGCTACGCAAGCTCAAGATCAGGCAAGTTCAAGATCAAGATCGAACAAGTTCAAGGTCAAGATCGAACAAGTTCAAGGTCAAGATCGAGCCAGTTCATGCTCAAGCAAGGTCAAGATCAAGAAAGGTCAAGGTCAAGATTCTGGTTCTTGACCTCTAAGTTCATTTTGGTCCTGCTTTGTAAGTTTTTCGTTCCCTTTTCTCTTTTCTACTGAATCATGTTTTCTGTGCGAAGACCAAACACTTTAGAATTGGGACTGCCTCGCCAGTTGCAAGGTCTGAGGTCAAATGCGGTCTATCAAATGTATACAAGTTTCCAATGCGTGATATTCTTGTAGGGTTACGTTTAAGGAGGACAGTCAGAGACAACGGGAGCAGTTATTTACTAAAGGTATCCATATTCGGGGATGTTTTTGCTTTTTCAATGGAGTGGAATCACCTCAGCAAGTCGTTGGTTACTGTTTTAAACTTGCCTTGCGAAGTTGAGGATGATACTGTTAAAGAATTTTTAATTCGAGAAATACGGGGATGTTAAGCAAGTTGTTCGAAATACTGACAAATATGGCTTTGAGACTGGTGATAGACTTATATTTATTACGTTGTCTGAACATATTCTTGCAATTGTTCTGATGGATCCTTATATTGTTCACGTTCGATACCGTAATCAACCTTTGTGCTGTTATTTATGTAATTGGTAAGCCACTCCAATTCAAAATGTCCCCTTAAAAATACTTGTACTCGTTGTGGTTCTAAATCTCATAAATATTTTGCCTGTTTACGAAGTCTTATCGAGCCTCCTCCTTATCTTGTGGATGATGAACCGCATTTTCCGGCTCATCCAGCTTTAATATGCCTTCAGGATGATTCTGACTCTTGTATGGCGCTACTAACGAGCGTGATAATGACGTATGATGATAATAATATGCACAAGACAACAGTACTACAGAGGCGCTTGATGAGGATGAGGCCAGCTCTAACCCGCCTAGTCATGTTGATTGTTCTATGTCTGATGTGACAACACCAGATGCCACACCAATTCTCTTTTCAAATAATGATTCAACTGAGCAATCTTCTACTCCCAATCCTTTATCTCTGGGAACGTCTGTTTCTACGCCATCGTTTAGTCAAGCAGTTCAAAATACTGAATTGCCATAGAAATCCTCCTGATAGAAATGACTTACATTTTACTAAATTATTTTCTATGAAACGGTCTGCTGCTCCCGCGAATGATCATGGGCAGGTTACTAAAAAGAAACCATAATTATGAATTATGTCAACGAATGTGTTATTGAATGTCCAATATGTTAATATATGCAATGTTTACAAATCTTGTTTATTACTATATAGTTGCATGATTCTCTTATTATTGTTTAAAAATATAATGCAATGTATTGAATGAACATAAAATAACATTAGACGTAAATTAATCTTCATATAAATAACTGCTATTTCTTTCTATACACAATGAAGGCCTTAACTGTAAATGTCAATGGTCTGCGAGACCATATGAAAAGACAAGCATTTCTTTTTTGGCTGTCTTCGCTATCTTCTGCACCTGACATTTGGACACATTGTATTTCTCCACAAGAACTTAATATATGGTTTCATATTTCTCCTTATCAGGCCTTGGGTGACTTTTTCACTCAAAATTCCGCTGGTGCTGCTACACTTTTGTGATGAGGACTTCTCGTGTAGAGCCGTCGGCAGGGATCGATCGATGACAACTGCTGTTGGCAACAACTTTATTCAACTCTTGTCCCACTCTATTCTAAGTTCTTAATCAAGCCTATTTATAACGATTTTATAATTAATTCTACTAATCACGTGAATAACTGGTCAAACTGGTTTGCAAGGATTACGAGCGAATGTTGACTTAAGGAAAAAGTAAGATTACATACTCGTAATGCTTGCTCAACTAAATCAGGCGACGGTTGTCGATAAATCAATATCAGATCAACCCTTTCGCGACAAGGAACTCGAGATTAAGGCTAAATATATAAATTGCGAGAGACACAAAGTACCTGGAAAAATGATGAGTAAACTGAATGTTTACAGAATAAATATAGGGAAATCTCTAGCACGCATGACTGCTGGAATGAGAATGAGGTAATGCATGCATACAAACAGCTGTGCACACGTAATAAAGGTCTTTGGGGAAAGTTGGAAAAAGATATTAAAACAAGATGGCGAATACAAACAAACGTTTATGCAACAATTATGTGGAGTGCTGGAAATGGTAAACATGGGTAATAATGGTTTGGACAAGGGTGGTGATTAAAGCAAACACAGGAGAAACACTTTTAAACTACAAAGGTTCCGAAAAGAGAAAAGATAAAACATTGACAAAAATATACTAAAAATGTTCCCTTAACACTTTTAAAACGATCTTTAAATTTTTCTGTTTTGAATCATCACCCAGGTATTAATGGCCGTTTTACATTTCTAGACATTCAATATGACTCTCGGAAAATATCTATTGTTTCTTTGTGTGGCCCTAATCGTAATCCTGAGAGAGATGATTTTTTGAAACTGGTAAATGGTCGATTGGATCCTACATCTGATATTTTACTTATGGGAGATTTCAATACTGTATTTGAGCCTGCTGTTGATCGTCTAATTCCTCTCTTCCTTCTAATTATGACAGTATCACTGTTCTTCCTCTCTTATTTCGAGATAATCGGTTAATTGATATTTGGAGGCATTTACACCCTCAGATTAAATCTTTTTACCTACATTAGTCGTAATGGAATGGCTGCTTCTCGCATTGATATTATTGGCTTACCGCTTCGTTTTGTTCCTAATGTTTTTTCATGCAATATCTTGCCTTGTCCACATTCAGATCATTCAGCTGTTTTCCTGGAATTTGTAATTCCTGATTTACAACCTCGAGGCCCTTATTTTTGGAAGCTCAATACAAGTATCTTGACGCCTATGATGACGCCTTCGTGAAGCTTATTGATTCCTTATGGAAATCATGGCAATCTCAGAAACTTTTTTTCACTTCCTTGCTTGTATGGTGAGATATAGGTAAAAGGAATATTCAGGAAACCACCATTAAATACTGTTCTAAATTATCATTTCAACAGCGGGGACACAGACTTTCTCTAGAAAGAAAAGCAAAATTCCTTAGAGCACGTGTGGATGGCGAAGATCTGTCCATACCTCATGCATACAACGATGTTCTCGAAAGGCTCGACAGTGATGCTGCCAATAGCTAGGCAGATTGGTGATAAATTGTGCGTTTTATGGTAAAAGCACCAAATTTGGCCCAGTGATAGTGGGACACATACTTTTCGATTTTAGCTATAGTGCCAAGGCAGTTTTGCCTTCTGGTGGCAACCACGCCCCTTTTTAGTTTAAGGGTGTGGCACCTTCTATAATTCTATAGAAATAATCTCTTAAATCAGATAGGTTGTCAAGAGTAAGCAAAATACAACAGCACCAGCCTTGCGTTTTATGTGCTTAGGACTGTAATTCCTTTTTCAACATCCCAAAATTTATTTTGATGAAAAATACCGCTGACCAGTAGCAAAATTATCATAAATTTATTGAATGATATAGAAGTAAAAGCACATACTTGAAAAGTTTTTAAGTTTAGATTCCTTGTACACATAATGTATCTGTAATAGATATATATATGATTAACTTCCGTTTGAATCAATATTAAAGGCTCAAATAGCTACATTAAGCATTACACAATTGTCTGCTTCAGTTTTCATAAACAACCTTTTGACTACAGCTGAGGTCTAAAGCTTACACCATTACGAATATAAAACGTGAAGGTTGTTAACAAAGACAATGACACAAGTTACTGCGCATTATCATTGTAATCACATTGCCCTGAACAAAAACACAAGGCTGAGCATCTCAATGCCGCCTTTCTACACTTGCATTGGCCTTTGCAACCCTTCTTGCATCCACACCGCAGAAGCTCATCACAGCTATCGGCCGCTTGAGGTAGAACTGTCCATAGAGGTTCCCAGCTTCCTTGTAACTTGCTGTACTTCTATCCCCAGCTATCAGGAGAAGGCAATTCTGGTTCCCGGATGTTTGCTTGGCCCCAAATGTAGCCTCCTTGATAAACAGCTCGCTTTGTGTGCTGTACAAGTGCAGCAGATGTCGGAGGGATTGCATTGATTACTCTGTTTTTCGTACAAAACAACTGCTTTCTCGCTGCATCGACTTTCTTTTCTGTGCTTGTCCGGTCGTAGAGAAGCACAACAAAGCGCTCTAGTACTGGCATGAGGTCGTCATTGAATGTGGACGGTGATGTGAATAGCTGTAAAAATACCTTTGTTATATCATCATATGCCATCCAAACACTAAAAGCCGTCTTCTTCCCTCTTCCTGAAAAAGATGACAGTGTCACAGCCAGTGAAGGAATGGAATACAAGAAGCGCTTGGGACTTTTCATCACCAAATGCTCGACAGATTTCATGAGATGGAATTTATCTTAGGTGCTTCCCAGAACTAAATGCTACCCAAAGCTCTGTGTCTTCTAAGGCAGAAGCGTATGCGATACATAAACACCAGTACGTCAGTGTTCACTGTACGAAGCATTATTCTCTTGTAGCCCAGTCGTCTAGCATGAACTGCATGCAGAATCATCCGTGTATATCTGCCTCTTCATGGAAGCAAGGGGCTAAACATGATACATTGACGCATGCATCTGTAGCAACTACATCACACCCACAGGTTAAGACAACTTTCTCTGTGGCAACGTCATTCCTTATGTATTGTGCCAGGAAATGGAAGAGTTCTGTCTTGTTTTCCTCTGATCGTATGAATGCCTGCCAGTTCCCTGGTAGCGTGTTGGAAGCTATCACACGTCTTCGGATACCCTTTCCTCGTTTATCTCTTGCTGTACACTTCAGGCTTTGATCGAGGTAAACATCCCACAGTATTTTTATGTTTCCTCAATATAATTGATCAACTCGGCTAAGGCAATTCCATGTGCCATGTCTTCACTGCTTCCTATATTCTCATCAGTATTTCTATTACTAGCGTTATATAGTTGTAACAAGGCATCTAGCATGGTACTTGGCATCCTAAGCTACCATGTCACCTGCATTGAGTTTGGCGATAGCCTTTGGTCGTTCAACTTGATAGCACATTTCCAGACACGTTCTGTGATTAATTTTGTTGAAGACTCGTGTAATGGAATATTCTTTGCTTCCGGTTCATCGCAAAAGAAACACTTTGGAATTAATCTTGTTTCACTGGTACTATGTTTGCATCTGGTATACTTGGTATCTCGATCTTGTAATGAGTTTTTCTTTATTGTCTTTTTCGCGAGCCGAGCTAGTCTACTTCTTGGCTAGTGTATTTCCTATGCCAGTCCCATCATCAAGGCTATTTATGTCTACTGAAGTGGCCACTCCCCACATTCTAAAAATCCTTGTAAATTGTTTTCTAATGTGAAATACCCAACTCCAGCATCGACTCGTTTCGACTCGCCTGGACACTGTAGGCGTTCATTTAAGTGGTTTTGGCACAAAATGCATAAGCTCCAGTCAATAGACCTTTTACCAAAATGGCGGCCGAAATTTCAAATAATTTAAAATTAGAAACAAATACCAGCACTAGAAAGAGCACCTTAGCCTTAGTAACCCTGAAAAGATTCATTTTGTCAGGTGGTATAGCGGCAGAGAAAACATTTTTCAAAAATTGCCAAATTTACAAAGAAATGTATGTCTGGGGGTATGGCGTATGCCCCTAGACATACATTTCTCTGTAAATTTGGCAATTTTTGAAAAATGTTTTCTCGGCCGCTATAACACTTGACATAACGAATCTTTGCAGGGTTACTAAAGTTGAGGTGCTCTTTCTAGTGCTGGTATTAATTTTCCACTCAGTTAAATTTTTACTCATTCGAATTTGCGGCCGCCATTTTGGTAAAAGGTCTATTGGAATATGTGTAGATCGAGCGTGGTCCTCCACATGATGAAGTTTGCACCTAGCTCGCAGACATGAAGCAAATTTTGTAATGATATCACATTGATACGGCATTTTATGACATGGAAATAATACTAGAAGAAATAATGAAAACAGGCTGCAATGCTTTTTGTTTAATATATAAAAGCTTATATAATTGACGATGCCAATAATGATGACTTCTTAATGATTGGGCTTCCTGTGTAAAAAATATCGAGCCTCAGTACCTTTGGTAGTACAGTGCAGAAACAGTCTTCTTCATAACTCCAACCAACCAAACTTTTTAGAGTAAAGAATACCTTTAAACACAAAAGTGATCTTCCATTACAGGATTTCTAAGCTTTCTTAGTTAGTCAAGAAGTCAAATAAGTGGCAAAAGATCAAAACTTACAGAGTTTATAGCGAGCCTCGATCCGTGCTTGACAACCTCAACAAAAAAAAAAAAAAAAAAAAAAGCCTGCAAAAAAAGTGATCAGCAGTATTCTATAAATGATTTATTGCGTTTATTTTGCGAAATCTAGCTGATAAAGATTTTGGTTTGATAAACTTCTTAAGTATAGTAATTTTAAAGGAAACTAAACTTAAAAACTTTTCAAGTATGTACTTTTACTTCTATCATTCCATAAATTTATGATAATTTTGCTACTGGTCAGCGGTATTTTTCATCAAAATAAATTTTGGGATGTTGAAAAAGGAATTACAGTCCTAAGCACATAAAACGCAAGGCTGGTGCTGTTGTATTTTGCTTACTCTTGACAACCTATCTGATTTAAGAGATTATTTCTATAGAATTATAGAAGGTGCCACACCCTTAAACTAAAAAGGGGCGTGGTTGCCATCAAAAGGCAAAACTGGTTTGACACTATAGCTAAAATCGAAAAGTATGTGTCCCACTATCACTGGGCCAAATTTGGTGCTTTTACCATAAAGCGCACAATTCCACTCATTTTTTTGCACGAATCTGCTGGGCTACAAGGCGGCCGAAGTAAGAACTCGTGCTCAATGGATTGAGGAGGGCGAAAGGTCTATTTCCTTTTTTTTCCGTTTAGAATAGAAAAATATTGCTAATAAAACGATTGATCTTGACAATGACAATCGGTATGTTTCTGAGCCGGAGGGTCTAAGACAGGCTTTGTTTAATTTTTATAAGTGAGCTTTTTACACGCGAGGAAACTAATGAGCTTATACAGGATGATTTCATAAATAATTTAGAACGTCGTGTTCCTTTGGAGATGAAAGATGTATGTGAGGGCTTATTAACAAACAAAGAATGTTTTGAAGCATTAACCGGAATGCAGTCTGGTAAGACTCCTGGATGTGATGGCCTCCCGAAAGAGTTTTATCTTCGATTTTGGAATGCTTTGGGAGAAGACCTTGTAACAGTTCTTAATTATGCCTTTCGCTGTGGAGTCCTATTAGTATCTCAGCGGAGGGGAATCATCACGCTTTCCTACAAGAAAGGAGACAGATTTTTGATGAAAAACTGGCGCCCAATTTCTTTATTATGTACTGACTACAAAATAGCTTCTCGGGCAATAGCCTGTCGTTTACGTAAGGTGATCTCTTTTGTTGTGTCTCCCGGTCAAACCTGCTCTGTACCTGGACGATATATTGGTGAGAATATCAGGCTCCTTCAAGATGCAGTCACATGTGCAAACATGAAGAACTTACCCTTAGCTTTGGTGTCACTTGACCAAGAAAAGGCATTTGGTCGCGTAGACTGGTCTTATATGCTTAGGGTTCTTGAAGGCATGGGATTTGTTCCTTCTTTTTGTTCTTGGGTACGTTTGTTTTATACTGGATGTCAATCTTCTGTGCTTGTGAATGGCCTTTTCACGCCTTTTATTAACCTCTCTAGGGGTGTAAGACAAGGATGTCCTTTGTCTGCGCCATTTTACGTCTTGATAGCTGAGTCTTTGACATGTCGAATCCGTGCTTCCCCCTATTTAAGGGGTTTAGTCCTTTCACACCCAGACTATGAACCTGCTCTTATTTCACAATATGCTGATGATACGACCGTTCTATGCAATGACGATGATGAAATCTCTACTGTCTTCTCTATCTATGAGGACTATGAATAGGCTTCAGGTGCCAGGATTAATATGGATCAATCTAAGGGGCTTTGGGTGGGACCTTGGAAAGATCGTTTCGATGCTCCAGTTGCCTTACAATGGACGTCTATTAGTATTCCTTGTTTAGGCACATATATTGGTAATGGCGATGTCTCACATCTAAACTGGGATGAACGGATAAATAAGCTTTCTAAGGTTTTCGGCTCGTGGAATCAGCGCAATCTCTCCTTTACGGGCAAAGCTCTCATCATCAATGCTCTCGCCCTTGCCGGTATATGGTTTGTAGTCTCTGTATTAGCTATGCCTAGCTGGGCTTTACAAGAAGCGTACAAGAACACAATGAACTTTTTTTAGTCTGGAAAACAGCACCTAGTTTCTAAGGACACCCTTTTTCAGCCTCCTAGTCAAGGGGGATTTTCCTTGGTTGATATACGATCAAAAGTTCAATCATTCCATTGTCAGTGGATAAGGAGATGGGTGATCTCTCCATCTAAATTGTGTGCCTTTTTTGCTTTCTTTGTGCAGAATGCATTTGGGGATGATTTAAAGTCTGGTCTTTCGTACCCTGCTTACTACCCTTTTCATCTTTTGCCGGACTTCTATGCATCAGTTTTAGAATCCTGGGCACTATTAAATGGGCATTTTTCGAGTCAGTTAAATACATTTGCAATTACCAGTTCTTCTAACTGTAGCCCCATATCGGTCTCTAAAATCACTACAAAATCTACTTATCTCAATTTTATTGAAAGGAATTTTAGAGCACCTCACTGTATCTCTAAGTTTTTCCCAATCTTTGGAGAATTATATTGGCCAGAAACATGGGCACAGATAAACATCATGCCACTCGATCGAAAGGTTCGTGACTTGGTGTGGAAGATTAGTCATGGGGCTCTCCATACTTGTGATCGTCTTACTAAGTATGGAATGTATGTTGATCCTACCTGTTTTTGTGGACATCCTTCTGAGACTATTTCACACTTGTTCTTTGATTGCCCTTTATACGGGAGTTATTAGTTTGGGCTCAATCACTATTTCTTCGTGTCACACCTTTATCACCGTCTCTTCATTGTCGTCACATGCTTTTTGGGTTTCTGAATAAGCATGAACGGGAGATAATCCGCCCTGTGTTTTCTTACCTTCTCAATTTGCTTAAATACTTTGTATGGTTAGCTGGAAATAAATACCGTTTTGAGGGTACTCAACCTTACACTTCTGTAGTCAAGGAAAAAACTGTCGCACGCCTTAATACTCATCTGTTGTGTTACTCTAAACGCTTTGTCGTCACTCCTCGCTCTAGACGATTTTTCAATAGGTCATGGAATGTGCTCGGCAAGTTTTCCCCTGATATCAATGTGATAACCTGGTCAGGTTGAGCCTGCTTTCTTGACACTTTCTTTTTTCTATGT
>JAAAQI020136705.1:0-12688 GCA_011800005.2 Stichodactyla mertensii
TCTCCATTAAACTGAAGATGGCATAAGTATGCCGAAACATGTCTTTGAAAACTGTTGTCGTTTTCTTTAAATTTATCTCTATTGAATTGATATATTAAAGCTTTTTTAAGTGATTCTTATCTCATTAATTTTGTGACCCCTCAGCAAATAGTAGAAAATCTAAGGTGACCCTCCCTTTTGGCTGGGTAAAAACTAAATGACCCACCCCCTAATTCCCCCAGCCCACCCCTCCAGCTAAAAAAATGAATGCTCCCTTATATGGATATTTTCTTGAATTAGCAAAGGTACTTTGCAAAATAAAATTCAACTTACAATGGAAAGTGTGCCAGCATATGACAGCACAAACCCATTATGCTGAGGATCCAATTTGAAATAATCCATTGAAACTATTGCAAACATTGACTGGAAAACACCAAATGGGATTGCTGTGCAGATCTTGAGTATGAGCAAGTACAGAACTGTTGGAATCTTCAATAATTCTGATATCTTTTTGAAGTCAAACACACTTGATGATGACTTTGGAGCATCTACAGTATGATAAGGAAATTAGGTTATTAATATTTTTCATTACTGAAATTATGCGAAATAAAATAGCCTTTTGTAAAATCCTGGAACTCCCCTGTGATGCATTGCAGTTACCCCCAAGTGCTTTTCAGTAGACCACCCTAAACCAATAGGTGACAAAATATTTGATGTCATACATACACTAATACCAGTCATAACACATACCCTTGTGTTGCTACCAGTATAAAAGGCAGCTCTTCAATAGAAAAAGGTTTACGATATTATAGTGTAAAAGTTCTGTAATGTATATAATGTTAAAAAAGGGGAAACAATGGGTCAAAAAGGGGGGTCTAGACCCCCCTGGATCTGCCCTTGCTAAACAATAGACTGTTTTACTAATACAGTGGCCATCTTGAATATATTAATTTTTCATTGTTTAAATCTCAATATTATAGAATGTCCAGGGGGCAAAGCCTTTGTTTGCCCTCTGGATATCCCATAATATTGAGATTTAAACAATGAAAAATTAATACATTCAAGATGGCTGCTGTATTAGTAAAAAGGTCTATTTGTTAGTACTAATTTACTGGCAGAGGAATGAAGAAAGATATGTACACTCCAGTGTTTGAGCCAGGCCACGCCATGGCACCAATCCCACAATAAAATGTATTCTGTCCCTCTAAAATTGCAGTGAATGGTCTACTTGACGCCCAAGAAAAAGCCTTAAGGGACAGTCTCAGCTAAAATGACCCTTTCCTGAAAATCTGTGGCTCAAACACTGACACTCTGACATTACAGCTGTAAACCTTTTGCCTAAGCACAAACATGTATGCAATGCAAGTGCAGCAGCCAAGTTTCAAACTATGAAGCTTCAGGCCTTATGTCTGAGAAACTAATCACAAGTGTAGGCCATCACATCTTTCCATGAATAATTACAACAAAAATTAAAAACTTCAAGTCACCTGGTTGGCTGGTCTTGTGGAAGAGCACTTTGGTATTCCTGGGTAATAGCAATGTAACCATGACAGCACTGCCACAAGACAAAGCACAGGAACACATGGCTGCAAACTGTAGGCCATAATGTTTGCTGAGAACACCACCTAGAAATGGACCTACAACCATCCCAATGGCATAAGAAACACCAAGCTTGCCAAGAGCATTGGAACGATCTACAAGGAAAAAATACCAATTTCATATATCTAGTCATTTCCTGGTTGATATGTCTAGAAAATTCAAAAATGCACAATTTTTAAGCTTTGGTGATTCAGGATTAAAGAATCGGTACCTGATTCATCAGATACATCTGTAACAATCATCTGAGACCCTATGGGGAAAATATAAAAAAACAAACAAGTTGACTTTAATGTTATTAAAAACTTATAAACTCTCTCAATCCTAATTCAGTGAGCTTTAATAAGGCTTGGACACATGATATGATGTTACCTGCGACGTTACCTTCGACTGGGAAATTGCACCATGTGTCCACCTGTGCAACTGTCATATGCAACATTGCCAGCAAATGTGCAGAAGTAGAAAAGAGTTCTACTTTACTAACATCACCAGCAATGTGATGGATAATAACAATACTGGTAAATGACAAATTCACGACTTCTGATTGGTCAACGCTGGTAGGAATCCTACATGCCCCCCATGGCCCTGCTACACAAGAACTACAGAAGCATAACCTCTCATTACCTTGCATGGCATGCATAAAGACAGATGGCAATCTTGAAAGGAAAAGCATTGTTACAGAAGTTGACATGCCAAGAATCCCATAACTAACAGCAGCTGCCATAAATGCTAAGCTCAAAGCTGCCCTACTGCCAAAGAGATCTCCAAACCGGCCATAGATTGGCCCTCCACAGAGCTGGACAATGGCAAAGGTAGTTTGTAGATAACCAAACACTATGGGATCAGCACCAAGCTTCTTTGAAAGATACTAAAAGGAAAAACACAAAACCTTTGCTTGACAGAGCTCAAGTGAACAGGAGGAATATGTGAGATTTTAGCAAAATTCTATATATATTTTTTTTAGGTATCTCTCAAACAAACCCATAATTATTAACAGAATGCAATTATGGCCCCCAATTAGAATTGTTATTGTTCTGGACTGACCAGCCTTGTGTTCAATTTGAAGTAAAAACAAAAAAGTGTTTTCACATGTATGAGAGGCTAGTCAGTCCAGAATAATAGTTATTCAAATTGGTTGCCAAAATTTAGGTCCCCTCCAGTATATATACACCATACAAATACATGTGCATATGAACTATCCAAAACCATAGTTAATAGAGGGAGAAGGTTAGGAAACCTAGTTATATTTCTTTGTTCACTTTTGATGTTGGGCTGGTCATGACCCTGCACAATTTTTGTAGTACCATCATCAGAAATGGCTAAACAACTGAAAGCAAACATTCTCTGTTGGATTATTGTTTGAAATATACTAATATTTATAATATATATTGAAGTATTTCGAAAAAGCATTCAAAAGAAACGTTTAGGTTCAATCGTTCAGCCGTAGCCAATGATGGTAAAACAATGATAATACAAAAGGTTGTGCAGGGTAACGGTTGAAAAAAGTGAACAAAGACCTACAACAATAGGTTTCCTAACCATCTCCCTCTATTATCTATGCCAAAACAGAATTACCAAAACTGTACACCAAAGTTTTAGGTTTTTTTTTGGGGGGGGGAAATGCTGAATGCTGAGCATGGTTATAGTGTTTCTCTGGACCCTACCCCACCCCACCCTGATACATGTAGCAATACTGTCAAAACTCATAACTTATAGGGATGGTATAAAAACCAATTTTACTAACACACTTTACTCCATCTGACGGAAATTTTAGTAATATTTTTGAGTTCATAATTATTTATGCTTATAAAGTTTAAAAGTTACGTAAGAGATAGAGACCTGTCCATGGCGGTCAGTGATTGGTTGATAGCATTTATGAAGTTAAACCACAGCTATATATATATATATACACATGCTTACCGGTAAAACTCCTATTTGAACCCAAAAGCAGACTGAGTACAAAACAGCATTGAAATGAGTACAGATCAAAATAAAGGTTTTGTTGGGCAAAGTTTTGGTTTCTTGATCGGCTTTCTGTCCGGCATCGCTCACATTAAACGACTCTTTCGCCGTGTTAGAGTGCTCTGTTGATTCATTCATGACTTCTCGCTTGTGTACAATGGAGTCACCGCTCATTGTGCTTAGAATCACAGCGATCGAACACTAAAAATGTTCAGTATTCTTGGAACAAAATATTCTAGAAACACGTATTGTTGTCCTCTTGTCTTGTGGAAAATCATTCGCCCGCGTATCTTGTGGAACGCGGTATTCCATTTGAAGACCGTGGAGGTCTGGGGCGATATCCAAGATCCAAGATGGCGGCTGCAATCAGAATGGTGAGATTTATGAATTTTTATCCAGTTTTTAAACAGTTTTTCCTTGGTTAATTCTTTAATCTTGTTAACCAGTCAAATTTTTAATATTTGAAGTTTGATTATTATTTGCATGAGTTCAATTTGTGGACGAAATGACTGCAAAATTAAGCTCCGAATTGCAAGGTTTTAACGATCCGCTAGAAGTCTTTCTTTGGAAAGTCCATGTTAGTTCTTAATGTTCGTTCTGTCTGTGTTTTCTTTTGCAGACGCGTATCTGGGCTGCTGGCGCGTTACCTGCAGCTGGTTTCTTTCTAGGGAAGGTTTACGCAGACGGAAAGAAAGTCCATCCAATGGAGGTACGTTTTGTACAACAAGCTTTAGTACTTACGTACTTAATTGTACACAATGTAGGATTGTAAATCACAATGTTTACTATGCTTTTAAATCAAGATTAACTTCCAAAAGGTTTTTTTTATTTAGTTTCAATAGTGTCTTTGCTGAGGTGCTCTACCAGAGAGTCTTCATCCCCTAACTCCCTACCACACCCCAACCAATTATATTTTTGGTAGCCCTATTATGGAAGATGACAGAAACGACTAAGACCACAGCAGCTTACATTTGCTGGATATATTTGCTGGGATAAGATAATATTTTAAAGTCATGCCACATGATTCCTTTACCCAGCTACCCTCACACTCACTGGCCGTAGCACAGAGTGTTCATAATTTATCTAGAGGGGGAGCTATGATGATTTTGAGGGGGGGCATTATTTTTCCCTTATATGATTTAGGGGGGCTAATGAAAATTTCCCCATTCATGAATATAATCAAGTATAGGAGGGGCCAACAAAATTTTTACCAGAAAACATGACCTCTCTTGAGGGGGGCCCAAAAAAATATCCTTAGATCATCAGAGGGAACTTCAAAAAATGAAAAGAAAAAAATAGAAAATCATCATAGCCCCCCCCCCCCTAGATAAATTGTGAACCCTCCCTTAATCAGAGCCCCTTGCACCATCTCTCTCAGGAAGTCCTCCAAAGCAGATCCACTTTGCTTTCTTATTTTAGCTTGAGATTTATGATAAACCAATGTCAGCTCAAGAAATTGTAATACAAGATCCTCCAAGCGATCTTGAGCTCAAGGTTTCAGCTGGTAGAAAACGAGTCTTGAGTTACTGGGGAAGTGTCAAGGTATAATCAATATATTCACTTGTGTGGTTACAAAAAGTAAAACAATGTTCATTTTTAGTGTGGCATTTATAAAACTACTCATCAAGCTTTATCAATAAAATGGTTATCAACTTTCTGTAACTATATTAAAAATCGATTTCACAGAACCTATTTGGAAAGGGAGAATTGTTAGTTCAAACAGCCAATAGTAAGACATCTGGTAAGGCCCAAATGTTTATTTGCTACAATTAGTATAACCATCAAATCATTCTGAATGATCATGGATCTGATCAAATTCAAAAATTAACTCATTTGTACACGGTTAGCCTTGTTTATAAGTAAATTATTCGCAGATACTAGTGAAAGTCCAAGTGTTTGTATTGTTCAAGTTGTACATTATTTGCATTGCTGTTTGTATTTATAAATTATTTGTTCTTAAATGAGGCCAACCTTGTACGAATGAATCTGTGGTCAAGGATTGCAGCAGTATTATGGAATGTGAAACAGGACTGTTGAATGAAATAACATCACATACATATTTGGTAAACTCACAAAGTGTATCTTCTTTTTTAACCACATTAATCATCTTATTTTATTCTTTTTGCAGAATTCATGACATTAATATCAACTGACCAGACTTTTCAAATCAAAGTAGCCATCATCACAAGTGGTGTTCTTGTTGGTGCTGTTCTTGCTGGAAGAGGAAGTTAGTGTTTTTAAAATGATTTTGATATTCACTATTTTTAAGCCACCATTTTTTCTCATACATAAAGCCAAGCTAAAGCCACAGCTTATTGGCAGTTTTTATTGGAACATACTTTAAGGCTGGTTTTCACTAGTGTTGGTTCCAGAGATCATAATCATAAGCAATAATTTATAACAGTGTAAATGTAAACCCATGATTCTTTGAGATTTTTTAAGGTCCATAAGGCATTGCAGGCATGAGAGAGAGTGTGAGAGTGTTGTGTAAGAGAGTCAAGTAAGTGTGTGTATGAGAGCAAATAAAATCTTCAAAACCACGAAATCCTGCATCCTTGCATAAACATCCAAAAACAGAGTCATAATTTAAGCCAGAAGGCATGCTTGATTTGGGAGAATTAGTTTGTAAGATTCTAATTTTCTTCTGATTTTGATTACAGCAGATCATATTTTGTAGGTGTAAGAAACATGTTAACAGTTTTTCATGCATTGTACCTTGTTTACTTTTTCCTATAACAGGGAGACGAATAAGGCGAACTATCTATTCTGTTAGTCTTGGCACAGTTGCTGCTTCCATTTGCTATCCTCAAAAAGCTTGGATTGTTTCCCAGAAAGTTTATGAAAAGACCAAAGTCCTATTCAAGGAACTGAAGTCAATGTATGATGAACAGAAGAAGAAACAGATAACTGAAGTCAAAGAAGAAAAGCAAGAGTCTGAATTGATTAAAGAAGAAGAGTTTGTACATGTATCAGAGCCTATACAGACTGTTGCTACAACAGATGAACCAAATGAATTGTCCACACTAAAGGAAGAGATAATGCCCACAATCCAAGATATGGATGTTACTCCTATAAGTAGTGCCCTTGACACCAAAGAAGCAAACAAGTCCCTTCTTACAAATATTCCATTCCTTGGGTGGTTTTTCAAGGGTAAACAGTCCGACTCTAGTGAAGACATCCAGAGTTCTGACATCCACAATGCAAAGTCAGATGTTAATGCCGTTATAGTAGATGAAACAAGTGGACAAAGTGAACAGGAGCAAAGTGAAAGCAAACCTGATCTTAAAGTAGCTGAAGATCATGGACAATCAAACCCTGAAGACAAAGACATGTATTCTACTAGGTCTTAAATTGCAGCTGAGACATTTTAGAATGGTTTATAAATAGTTTGCTGTTATTGTGATAAATTCTGAGGATTTGTGGTAGAAAAGTTGCTAGATTTTCTCAATTTTAAATTAAATTTATCCATCAGCTACAAAGCTAAAGGTGCTTTCATCTAATATTTAAGATGATAAAGACAAATGATAATGATACAGTCAGTGTTGCTGCCAATTGATCAAGTTCAAGGTCCTTCCATTTTTACTTCAATAAATTTTCCTCAAAGATTGTTGATCTGGATAATCAAGACTATCACTACAATAAATATGGTGAATTACAAAAAGTAGCAATAATTTGTAAGTAATAGACCTAATCACCTTGAGCATAGTGTTTTCCCACTTCAGACCACGTGTCAATCCCTTGAGAGTACGATTCTTTTTTGAGGTTCATCCATATTAACACGTCTTCTCAAGCCTTACCTAGAAACAAAGAATTGTGTTCACAAGGGGTTGACACGTAGTCTGTAATGGGTAAACACTACTCACAAGATGTTTTGGTCTATTCCCTTGCAGTTCTCTTTCAATTTCTATATAATTTTTTTTACTTATTTCTCTTAACTTTCTTTAAAAATTTCTCTATAATTTGATATAACTTTCTCTTGGTTTGTCCTATTTTACTAGCTAAACCTATATCACACTCTAACATTTTTAACCTGGCCCTCATAGGCCATTCATTACACACACATCTCCTTGCTGCCCTTGATGCTTACCATACAGTAGAAGTGGGGTATTGAGGGCTGATTGAGGGGAGAGGGGGAGGTTTGTGAGAGGAGGGCAGCTTATGCAGACTAAACTGTGTATTTCTCTCCCCTGCACAAAAAATTCAGTAGTCCATTCATGTTCTAGATACACAAATTTGCATTCTGAAAATATCCCTAGTCCAAACTCTAAACCAAAACTAAACCTAACCCTTATAATAGTAATAATATACTTGTTTGTAGAACAAGTATATTCATAATAAATAATTACATAGTAATAATAGTAGTAATAAGTACATAGGTTTTATTATTTCTATTTAAATTTTAATTTTTACTGAAGAAGACCAAAGGTCGAAACGTTTATTAAATTTTCTATAGAACATTAGAAGTTGCCTGCCTTCTTCACTTTATTCTTCATACATAATAAATATATGTATATTTTTTAACTTGTAGTGCAATTTCAAATTTGTGTATCTAGAACATGAACGAATTACCAAAAATTCAGCCTGCATGCAACCTTATCTTAACCAGGGTTATGACTGGACTGAAAGGCTAAAAAAGTCCAACCAAAACTTTGTTACTGCAGTGTTATCTTTTAAAAGAAATCATCTGTAGAATCCATCAGGGCATTCAATGCCTCTAGTATCTCTTCATCTTGAATCTCCTCATCACTGGAGGTAGCTTGTTCTTCAATTTGATTAACATGAATGATCCCATCCTCTGATAACCCATTCATTTCACAGTTTTGTACGTCACTCTGGTTGATCTCCACTGCTATTTTGCCATTATCCAAAGCAATGATTATAACTCTCCTGAATGCATTTTCAAAGGCATGTCTGTGTGCAATCTTCTTTGCAATTGCAGTTAATTCTAGTTTCTTGGATGGATCCTTTTCTAAAAATGTAGACAAAATTAATTGAAATTGGTCATAAAAAGTTGGGAGACAGAACATGCAGGGCTAGCAGCTGATCAAAAGTAATTGACTGTGGTTTAAAGCAATTGATGATAGATGACATGGCAATCACAGCAATCTACAGGACTATACTCACTCTTATCTAATCAGAATACACTTGGCACCTTCACAAATTGCCATCCATGATCATCAAGGCCCTGTTACTCTATAATTTTCTCAGCAGCTTGTCTCAATGCTGCTTCAAGACAAGTTGCTGAAGAATTTCATAGTGTAATGGATTGTCTCACCAGCATTGCTCAAAGTAGAACTCAGTTCTACTTTTTGCAACAGATTGCAGCAACTTGCAACATTTTACAGTGTACAGTAACACCCCTCCAACAACTTTTCTCCCAATTTTAACACACATTTCTAAAGAGCACATGGAAATTTTCATAATAATCCAAGCTAAGATGGTGCTGTTACAAGTTCTCCCCCAAAATATCATTGCATGTTGCTGAGATTGTGTTGTAATGTAACACCTCACCTCAGCAACTGCAACACTAAATTTTCAAGCATTGGGAGACAAGTTGCAGAGAAAATTGCACAGTGTAACAGGGCCTTTATAATCACTGTCATAAGCAGCAGACATGTTATTCACCTTGGATTAGTGTTTTTCTATCTCCTCCATAACCAATACCCTCACAGTAGCACTCGTGATCCTTAATTTCTAATCGTACAACACATCTGAACATAAAGGATGCATTTTGTTGATTCACATCTGTCTCCTGGTCAAGTTTCTCTATCTGGACCCACATAAAAATACAGTGACATGATAAATTAACTCATTCTCATGGCCAATTTAATCTGTTCTAATTCTTGTCACATTTTTTGGTCAGCCTTCATGTGCATACATGGGAAAGCTGTGCCAGAATAGTGAAACAAAATAAGTGGGGGGAGGGGAGTGAAATCTATAAGCTCAATCAATTTTCCTGCATTCACCCCTTTCCATACACCAGTTCACTGGTCAAACACAAAGCATTCAGTGGAAGGTATACAAGGTACAAATTTGAATAATCCTTTGAAACTACCTGGCAGCCTAGATTGCATGCTTTGTGTTTGACCAGTGAACCAAGGTAAGTGAAGTGGTTAATACTCTGTTCAGGCCAAAATGTGTTTATGGGGGAAGTAATATCTGGGTTTTTTCTTTCCATGATTTTAAACTGATGATGTCCATGAATTTTATCATTGCAAATTAATGAACAGATACTTTGACAATCTTGGTTGACCATCCATTGAATCCTAAGTAATAATTTGCCAGTTCTATACACCGTGCTATGTACAGTGGAGTTGGTGTGTCCACACATCTCTTGCGATTGGCAAATTGAACCTACAGAAAATGCCACAAGATATATCAGCATTTTCACATGCATCACTTTTTGCATTTTTCTCTAAAATGAAGAGTATCTAAATCCAACTTCAGTTACTAGCATAGTGACTGAAGCAGATTTTTTGTAAAACTAGTTTTGTAGTGAAATACAAGGAATTCATTTTTGATCAGCTAAAAGATTTCTTAAAATTATTAGGCAATCTTTTTACAATATATATAGACAGAAATTGATGTTAGACTTTACTGCCAACCAGATGCCTTGGTTGAGTGCTGGACTGTCCCATGGAAGGTTGTGGGTTCAAGTCCCAGCCAGACTAACACTCAGGTTCTTTGTAAAAATATCTACAAAAGTTTTGACCTTCATGTGGCTCAGATGATCTTGTTAATGGTGGTCCCATCCCTTTCAGCTTAAGAGACATCAAAAAGGACTACACCTTTGACAGCTTACAGCTGTTTCATGCTACCCTCTATATCTAAGGTTGACTTATTTTTATATTTTAGACCAAGACTCCATCACTAGGGAGTTTCAGCTGTTCCCATCTCTTGAATACTACATGAACATTCCTTCCTGCTGAGTGAGGTAGTCTGAAATTTTCTGGAACTACAGATTTGATGATTCTAACCTTAAGAATTTGTTCCCCAATCAGCCATTTACCATTGAGTTCTCTTTGTGCCTTTGCTGCAGCTTTGGTGGAGTAGAATTTAACAAAGGCATATAAGGACCCTCTCATGCCATTGTCATGGTAATAAGAACTTTGCTGTTCCTCTGATATTATGATACAATATAAAAACAGATCAATAAATGCTTCAAGTTACACTGGTTTGTGGGCATATTTATAATTTCTACCTTAAAAGATATATTTACATGAAGTTCATAAAATTTAGTGTAAATGGTGTGTATCTACCATTACAATGGTAGATAGATAGAAAAGTCTCCTTCTGCACTACTACTGTGCCCCTTTTGCATGCCAATACTAGGGGTGTACACTGCCCCAAAGACAGGAAAGTGCCCTTCAGACTGTCATAGTGCCCATGTAACCTGACCCCTAGAAAAATCCTGAATCTGCCCCTACAGTAGATAGGAAGATTTTTTTAAAAAAATCTGTGAGTCAGGAGAAGGGAGGCCATTTTCCAATAACAGTGCTTTGACATATATGTGTGCAGTGGTGTGTGTCTGTGTGTGTCTGTGTCGTGTTGGGGGAAGGGGGTTTGAGACTAGTGGAACAAGAAACGGGTCTTAAATATTTTGGAATATGGATGAATTTTCAGGTAACTAAGCTTATAGTTACTTCACGTTGAATAGAAAGAAAACACAAATTCTACGTACCAGATGTGTTTTCTCTTGCATCAAATACTTGTATCTCATACAACAGACCGAATTTGGAAAAGATCTGTGTCAATCTCATCTGTATGAAATTACATATGTAAATTAAGCTTGAATTAAAAAATATAGAAACAATCAGACTAATACAATCATACCTGGGCTTCATTCTCGCTTACATTCTTGCTAATATTCGTGACATAAAGGTTGTTTTGATTCTTACAAGGGCGAATAAACTCAATAAGCTCGACTTTACTGTCAGCCGCCATTTTGTTGATTTTGAATTTCCCGCGTTCCCGCGGGACTCCCGCAAGTTGGTCAGCGGAGCAACTAGATCCAGTACTTCCACAGGCAGCCCAAGCAATGAACGAAAGAACAACCCGTGGACTTAGCAACGCCTTGCTGAAATCAGACTTGCATTTAGTTTTCCCGTTTTCGCTTACTCAGTGGTTTATTTTCAAATTGTGCTTCACAAAAGTCACTTAAACGTGTGTTACTATATTTATAAAGTGAGAGGTTAGTATGAGAGAGTTTCTTAACTGATGCTCATTTTGGCGGTAAAATGCTGTTGGAAGCACTGCACACGTTCAGTGCACTGTACGACAAATTGAGCAGCTTAAGAACTATGATAGTAAATTATGAAAGAAAGACCTTGTCTTTTAAAGAAATTCAAGAGGCTTGAGACTGAAGAGAATTAGAGGTATCTTCTAGACAGTTTTTAACTTTGCTTTTTTAGCTAATTTTTATATGGCACTTTATAATATTCACAGGCTTCTTATTTTCAACTTTGAGGGGCACTTTGCATAAATACAATAGGTTGTTTTATTAATATTGCAAGCTGCTCCAGATGAAAATGGAACAGTTTGATTGGTTGCTTTCTTAAATTTCTCATTCTGAACCTCTCGGCAAAAGATGGACCTCTTGGCAAAAGTTACAATATAGTTTTGTTTGCCATGCCTATAATGAACCATCTATTGACCAAACTTGTTCAGTCCAGATGGGGAAATATTGGTGTCATTCTTTTTTCATGTGTGTGAACTATGCCCTATGGGTTTGGTCCATACAAACACAAAAAAGAACTTGACCAGTATTCCTCCATCTGGACCAAAAAAGCTTGGTCAATATAACCCCTATATCCTTCACTGCACATGAAAACTATTGTCCTCATCCAAAGGTCCCCTCAAATTTGATGCAAATAAGCCAAAATGAAATCTTTTTTGGGTTGTAAAAACTACAGTATATCTGATTCTCAATTCAAGACATGGCCAACATCATTTGCCATGGTACTCCATTAATATTAGGAGCAATAATCATAGCATATTTAAACAGACACAGTCTTACAGTCTTACATTCTAAACCCCCACCTGATTAGCTCAGTTGGTAGAGCATCGGTCTTTCATGCGGGAGGTCGTGGGTTCAAGCCCCAGCCGGACCAACACTCAGGGTCTTAAAATAACTGAGGAGAAGGTGCTGCCT
>JAAAQI020136727.1:0-12686 GCA_011800005.2 Stichodactyla mertensii
ACAAATGAACAAATGAACAAATGAACAAATGAACAAATGAACAAATGAACAAATGAACAAATGAACAAATGAACAAACCTGACTCAGGGCACAAATTTTCGAAACTGATGAAGTCTAACAAATATTCTACTCTTATTCTTATTCACCGCATTCAATACAAAATAAAGTGAACTTTATTTGTCTTCTCAAGAATAAAGTATATGAAGCTTCTCATAAAACACTGTTACGTGTTCTTATCCACTGTCATAATTGGTTTGATATACTAATGAATATTTATGAGTTTTCTAAGATCTAAACAATTAATTCTGTTATTGCCTTTTTCGCTTCTTATCCTTCACGTTTTTCGGTTTATGATTTTTGCACGCTTATAGTTTTTTCTATTCCCTTCGAGATATTAACAATGTTAGTATTCGAACCTTTTTTCCTTTGCCACATTTATTCAGGACGCTACAACATGTAAGTCAGTATATCTCTCTGGTTTCTTTGCTTTTAATTTTCTCTTTCGTTTGATTTATCACAGATAGTTTCAGCCTTTTTCCAGAGGAGGTTGGACACGGTCCGAAAAGGACTATGGACTATGTCACAAGACTCCCATTGCCAAGACAACAGAATGGCCTACAAAGTAGGACTTAAAATCTGTATCTTATTGGTTCTCAATGTCTTTTCTAGCTATGTCCAACGAATGTAGACACAGGTATTGTAACGCGACTGGGAGCAGTCATAGGTCGCCTAAGCAATGTATACTTATAGGTATATGTATATGAGCTAAATTTGAAAATTTCACTGACCTTATCGCTAAAAAGCGTTCTATAAAAGTTCTCGAAAATAGTGTAATTTCAGGAAAAAATTTCTTCCAGAAAGTCTCTAAAGTAATTGTTTTATTTTTAGGACTTTATAAATCCACTCCAGGGCTCTATTTTCCAAGAAACTGATGGCGTTTGAATTTTTGGTTCAAATTGGCCGTTGTAGAATACGCTTCTAACTCAGGAAATTTTTTATTTTTCATATGATTCGAAGGCAAAATACCCTGCTAGCAGAGGTCTTTTTCTACCCTCCGTTTTGGTTTTTGCTCAGCCATACGGAGGGGGGAAAATGGCCTCTGCTCGCAGGGTGAAGGCAAAATGCTACCTTGGACAATAGCACGCGATATTGTGGTTTTTCTGATGCCCTGTCTGTTAGGGTAGACGGCCAGCGTAATACTGTTATTTATTATATAGACTTGAGTGAGATACTGGAAAATAAGCCATTCATAAACATGATACGAAACTACATCCGGGAACCCAGTGACATATTTTCCATATCTTCACTAGTGAGGATATCGATGACGTCACTTCCGACGCGCGCGTGCTCAGTTTTGCAAAGCGGCCAGTCAGTGACAAAGTGACGAGCGAGAAAGTCTTTGAATAAGGCAAAAAACGTTCAAAAGTCAAAGATATGAAAGAAAAATATTTCTATGATGTAAAGACATGCAATTAGTTGCATCTAAATTACGAAGGGAGAAGGAATATGAGGTAGAATTAGCTAAAAGTGGATCCGAGTAGCGGTGAGTTTTGCAGAGTTCAAAGGACAACGTGTTGTTGTGATTATCATCGTGTTGTGATTATCGCCGACAGAAAAGAAAGATTTTCTGTGTCTATATAATAAAAAGTAAATTACACGGTGTCTTGAAGTTATGAAGTTTATCTTCTCGTTTTGAAAACAATATTTCACTCGTTTGCGCGCGACGCCATGTAATATCCTCTACATACTACAGCCACCGCGGACCCGGGGGGCTGGGGGATGCAGCTCCCCCACTTTTTGCACCAAAAATACGAACATAGCTCTTTTTCTTTCCTGAATTTCGCGGTCCCTGTACTAGTCATACTTATCAGTAACGGGATTGAGACCTAGTGTTAGTTCTTAAAAGAGAATCTGAATGTGCCAACGAAGTGATAAAGTTGAAAAAAGGAGTGTTTTAAAAGTGGGGAAAATGGTTAATTTCTGGCAATTGAAGTCAAATGAGAAATTTTCTCAGTGCATTCGAAGTTAATTGAACATTGAGTTGTTGCGCCACATAATTAGAAGAAATCGCGTAGTCTATAAACCAATCAGAGTTAACTGTTCCCACCCAAAAAAATAGCACGGACCTCAAAAAACACGAATAACTACATCTGAATACACTTTACATAAAAACCGGTTTAACAGGTTTTTCAAGACCAGTACCAAAACAATGCACACTATCTTTTATAGAGCGTAGTCTATAAAAACCTGTTTATAACAAAACTAGTCATACTTATCAGTAACGGAATTGAGACCTAGTTTTAGAAGTGATGAAATTTAAAAGTGAGTATTTTGGCAAGAATTAGGAAAATCGTTAAATTTAGGCAATTGAAGTCGAATGAGAAAATGCTTCGTAGATTCAATTTGATTGATCATTGAGTTGTTTTCTGTAAAATTGTGTGCAGCAGCCAATTGGTCGCGCCACATAATTAGAAGAAACTCACAAGGAGACAGTTCCCATGCCTAACGATTTTATAGTGTAAATTTGTCTCGCAAGATGTTAAGAATCTTTACACAAAAACTGGTTTAACGGGTTTTTCAAAACCAATACCAAGTAAAACTATGCACACTTCCTTATATGGAGTGTAATCTAGTCAAACCTGTTTAGAACAAAAGAAATGACGCACTTCCGTAACAAACTCAAACTCCTCCATGTTAGCCAACTTCGTTGGCAACAACTGATATGCCAATCAATTTAAAAATATTCTTCTCATTGGCTTGCAAATTGAATTGATGACAATGATATAAAACCCTTATACAGCTAGGCGGCTTGGGACCATACACTTTTAAAGTACTGTGTGAACAATAAAATCCGACTCTTCCTCAAAATCTGATTTTTGCTCAAAATCTTTTCAGTTGACTAGAGTAGAATTCCCCGACTTTTCACCGACCCTGAAAAAACATTTTTTTCCTGACTTTCCCTGACCTGTGACAACCATGCCTTGCACCAATTCCCGAAGGAGTTCAATTTAAAGTACAAAACAATCAGTCTCCGACTCTCAGGAGAATAAAATTCTATTGCTTTATCCTCCAAATTTGAATGTTTTAGGAATTGTTGTAAGAAGTATATTCAAACATAAGACCACCAGGATCAACACGCCCCACGTAATGCACAAGATCTTGTGACGAAACCAATGAAAACTGAGATAACATGACTCCTGAATGCGGTTGATTCATGGTTTACCCTTCATTTGATTTCCCCTCACAAAAAGTCAATCATAGAAATATATGACACTATATTTATCTGTGCAAATGAGCCGTTTTTACGACGTGGTAGTTCGCTGTATTCTGATTAGATTCAGGAACCCATCATATTGGTTCTCAGGGGTGGAAGTCTGTGAACTCCCCCTACCAACCGTGAACCCCCCTACCAACCGTGAACTCCCCCTACCAACCGTGAACCCCCTACCAACCGTGAACCCCCTTACCAACATGAACCCCCCTACCAACCGTGAACCCTACCCAACTGTGCTCCCCTACCGACCGTGAAGCCCCCCACCAACCGTGAACCCCCCTACCAACCATGAACCCCCTACCCAACTGTGACCCCCCTACCCACCATGAACCCCCCACCAACCATGAACCTCCCACCAACCGTGAACCCCCCTACCAACCATGAACTCCCCCCACCAACCGTGAACCCCCCCACCAACCGTGAACCCCCCTACAAACCTTGAACTCCTCTCCCTGCCTTAGAAAATGTTTTTCGAGATTTAACGCTTTGAGTTTTCCTGAATGTACGTCTAAGTTTCTTCTGGGGTGAACTTCTACCCCCAATTCCTAGATCTGCCCCTGGTTCTTGCCGTTGTGACTACGCGTGCCAATCAAAACCATTCTTACGTTATAGCTGTTATGTCTCGATTCCCACTCTTCCACTTTCTTTCTTCTTCTTTGATCCCACTCCAACAAACACGCAAAACACACGCATGTATCATTGTTATTTTCACACTTAGAGTGCGATAGTAAAATCGTAAAACTTTACTCCTATCATATGAATTCATAAATAATAAAATATTTATGAATCCCTAATAAATTCTAGTAAATAAAAAATACCAATTATTTCTTACAACCGACGTTCTTTTGATAAAATTAAAAATATCCTGAATATCAGTGAAGTTCAATGAAGGGTTGTAAACGTTTTGAGACGAAACCTTGATAAGCGATATTATGTTTAACGATACATTGAGCGGCAAGACACTGAAGCATCGATACAATTCCACAGGACCTTATTTCCTGGCGTACTTTAACACATCTTGAGAGGTCATTAGCCGTCTTCCCTTTAGTGTTCCTGGCATCAATGTGAGAGCCGGTGTTCAGCAAGTATTTGAGAATGTTCAATTCGGCGTGGCCTTTGGTCAGTAAAATATGCAGTGCTGTACTCCGGTTGTTATCGATAGCATCGATGTCTACACCACAGTCGACCAGTAGCTCAACCACTGCCAAATTTGGGAAATGGAGGTGTTCTTTTAAGGAGCTGATGTCGCCGGTTTTGGAAGCAACAGCAATGTGAAGAAGGGTCGAGTTAGTTTCCTTGGTGCGAAGACCCAGACGAACAAAGGACCTAACAATATCAATGGTCATCGAGGTTTCCCTTAAGCTGCAAGAGATTTGGAGTAATGACGAGAAATAGTGCAGCAAGTAAGGCATGAGGGTGTCGCGCGCTTCAAAGACAATGGGGAAGGTGCTCAGGCATGTTAAAGCACGCTGAACTACTTTGTACACAATATCAAAGGGAAGGATGTCCGCGTTTCGACTGAGGACGAATCCGAAAGCGTCTGCAAAACATCGAAAGGTGTTCATCAGTTCGTCGATTCCAGCATTTCCTCTAGGAAGGTTTTCCAGTTGGATATCAAGGACGTATAACCAAACGTTCAAACTTCGACAGAATTCCCCGATTTGAGCAAATCTTTCACCCACAGTTCCTAGTAATGCCGGTAGACGAGAATTGTGCCTCGGTAAGAGACGGATACAAATCTGCAGAGCCTGGGCCGTCAGAACACTAGCATTAGTTTTGTACTCGTCAAGTTCCGATGAATTACGAGCTTCGATAAAATACTCGAGAGGAAAGGCACAGGGTTGAGTATAAGGCACGTGAAGTCCATTGTTCTTTCGAAGGGTCATTGCTTCCTGCCAAAATCCAATCACTGAATTTGTGTCCCAGTCTCGCGCAATATCTTTAGCAAGGAATCCCACCCCAAGGAGCTCAAATGCTTCGATTTTCTCCTGTGTCGACAAGGCAGGGAGAGTATTTATCAGGGTTCGGGTCATGGCGTCATTTCCTTCTAAGGCAGCTGCCCAGAGTGCTGTATCTCCATCGTTGTTAGTCAACAGCGGTCCCCGAGGGTCTGTTCCCATTAGAAAAGCCATTGATAACAGGTCTCCCGAACGAGCGCATTTGTGGAACGCAGTGTCACCGTTTTCGCCTGTAAAACTCGTCACTAGGTCCCCGCCGCGTTCATAGAAAGCCTCAACTGCATGACCAAACCAGACTTTGGTTTTCAAAGCCATCATGACAGGCGTTAGGCCTTCTTTATTTTTGATATCAAGGCTAGATCCTGCATCCAAAAGGAGCTCTACACATTTGCGATGGCCAGAAAACTCCCGGTAGAATTTGATACAAATGTGTAGTGGGGTGTTACCATCTTCGTCCTGTGCGTTGACTTTGGCGCCTTTTTTCAGAAGCAGTGGCGCGATTTTTTCATGTCCTCTCTTGCAAGTTATTATAAGTGGAGTGACTCCCTTAACGTCGGCCAATGTCGGGTCTGCTCCCTCGTCAAGCAAGATTCTGACTATTTCCGCACTACCTCGTTCACACGCCAACATGAGACACGTCTCACCATTCTCGTTTCCTTTGTTTATGTCGCAATGTGTGGCGGTCCGTGATTCTACAGACCCAGCGGCCCTATTACATTCTTCCTTAAGCTGTTCCTTAGCTATGTTCCTGAGGAGAGCTGTGACGATAGATGGATATCCTTTGGCGCATGCAAGCATCAAAGATGTGCTACCACGCTGCGTAGGCACGCACAGGTCAGCATTATAGTCCATCAAATGCTGAAGACTTGTCTGGCTGTTTGACAAAGCACAGAAGTGAACTGCTGTCAACCCCTTGGATGATATTTCGTTCACTTTGGCGTCTCGCTGCAACAGCAGTAGAGTAACGTCAGAATGGTTTTTCTCGCACGCAAGCATTAGCGGTGTTATACCATCAGTGGTTTTGGCATTGACATCTCCTCCTTGGGATAACAGTTCGTGAAGAAGGCTTAAATTATTGGCAGCCGTAGCACAGTGAACCAACCCAAACCCTTGGTTATCCTTAACAGCTAAATCAGCCCCAGAATTCCTAAGCAAGGAGAATGTCCCTAGATGACCATTCCAGCAGGCTACCATCACACAGGTGTTGCCATCCTGGTTCTTTTGGTTGACATTGGCGCCATTGGCCAGGAGGTACCGTACGACCTCGGCGTGCCCGTTAAAAGAAGCTGCTCTCAGAGGAGTAGATGAAGTCAATGTCGAGTGGTTCACCTCGGCCCCTCTCTCAATAAGGAACCTTACGACCCCGATATGACCACCCAAGCATGCCATCCACAAAGCTGTACAACATTCGATCAGATCTTCCTCTACTTTGACTGTTCCCTCCTGCTCCAGGTCTACACCATACTCATCTACCAAACACTGTACCACGGCTAGATTCCCATTCTTTGAGGCGGTTATGAGGGGAGTTGACCCGTCAATCCTTGAGTTCAGTATAGGAGATCTTTTGTTAAATGGTATTGAGCTCAATACTCTGCGTAATTCGGAGACATCTCCAATCCTAGAAGCATCATTCGTACGTAAGAATGGAGAAACAAGCACTGAAAAAGAAAAAGAATTTCCAGTTAACAACATCGGAGAACTCTGAAGAACGAACGAAAGAAAGAAATTCAGGAGGAAAAAACGCCTGTTTAGGTAATATTTATAAAACGAGTAGCAGTGTTTTATCAAATATGTATAAAAACCCGAGGCGTAGCCGAGGGTTTTTGATATTTGATAAAACACGTGCTGCTCGTTTTATAGATGGCTTAAACAACGTCTAGGTATGTTCTAATTTTCTGCTGAATTTTTGCGGAATGAACTAAATTTGGCAGAGAAAATCCAAGTTAAAGTTTATGCAAATCAAGACCATTCTATATCAGAGATGTAAATCTCCTTCATGGTCACTGATTTCTATTGTGTTTTGCTCATTAATTATTCGTGAGTTTTAATGTTGTGTTAAAAAATCTAAGAAGGCTGTGAAGTAGTGTGAAAGTAAAAAGCAGGGCCCGTACTAACTAAAACTTCCATTGAAAAATGAGTTGATATTGTTTTTATAGACTATCAGACTAATGTCCAACACAATTACTGGGTAGTAGTTTCATCCGCCAACTCCTTTGTACAATAGAAATGTTTGCTGAAAGTACTTCATGGAGGACTTTCTGAAAGGTCTCGCAAGCACTTGCCATTTTTTTGGCATAGAAGAAGTACCAATAAACTGTTAGCAATTGGACTGTGAATCAAGATTTGAACCATTTGTTATGCTTTATCAATTAATGGGTGAGAACTGAGACAATGTGGAGAGAATGTTCTGATATTAAAGCTGCATGTCTTTGTAACATCACTATATGTACAGTATCTACATATATAAAGGTTTTCATGACTAATTTTCATGAATTTGGCAGACCTTTTTAGGTTGTAATATTTTGCAAAGTTTTACAGTAAAAGTTTGCAAAATATAGTGTATAATGCAAAACAACATGTTTTTAGCACATGAAAGCCTCCAAAGTACTAATTTTAGGTTATAATATCAATAAAAATATTTTAGTTTTGCAGAGGGGGGGGGGGGGAAGTGAAGAACCTGGAGTAAAACCATAAAGCATAGGAGAAAACCAACCAACAATTCTACTCACATGTGATGGTATGAGTATTGTATTGAGCTCTTGCACCAATTCCCAAAGCAGTTCAATTTAAAGGACAAAACAATCAGTCCTCCAAACTGAACATCTTTGGGAAATGCTGCAAGGTGTTTATTGAACCCACATTCACTGCAAGGTGGTGCATTAGCAACACACAACACTCATGCTCTCCCAAAATAAAATCAATAAAAATCATGTGATAATAAATTTCTATAGGTACTACAGTACCTGGGTCTTCTTGTAGCCTTAGTTGAGATACTCTAATATCAACCACTGGTATAACATCATCATTATCCACCTTGAGACCTTTAACAGCCAGAGAGAATAGCCAGTCCTTCTTCCATGCTGTGCAGTGTCTTAATAAGGGTATAACTTCACAAGGTAGCTGGAAAATAATCTTGTTTTCTGCTCCCCATGCTTTTCCAATCCACGATACTTCAGACTGGACTAGTTTTAGTGATTTACACAGGACTGTTTTGAAATTCTTTAGCTTGCTTCGATCAAAGGTATCAAGCTCTGTCTTAAGATAGAATGAGATGACTGATCTTCCTTCTGGAAAGTAAAAATAGCAAATATCATAATTTACTCAATTTAGATCTAAGTGCGCACACACAGGTAGAGGAGATATGGGGCTTTCATGGCAGGAGCTCAAGCTACAGTGAAAGAGCAACATAAAGAATGTGTGGAAGAGTGAGTGAGAGCATGTAATTTTGTAGGCTCAATATTCCTGAAATTCTATGACATTGCATTCCATGTTTAATTACCCTTCATAATTAACATTAATACATTTCATTTGGAAAAGGGGAGAGGGCATAGCAAAGGTCCGTGCTAGCAAAGGTCCCTTTTCCTTCTTTCTCTTTTTGCTTTGTTATTTTGCTGTACTAACTTTTATGTTATTCTCAAATATTACAAAAGGTACCAAAGGTATCGCTGCCTGGACTTGGCTTTTTTCCATTTGAGCATGCAAATCACAACATTAACAAAAGCCAGCACAGCAAAAGACAAAGCAGAAAGAGAAAGACAGAAAAGGGACCACTGCTAACCAGTTAGGGAGTGAGTAGAAAACTTCTTAGATAAATCTAAATATGTGAATCTAAAAAGTATCTATAGCAATAAATCAACTTGCATGCATAAGTGTCAATATTTCTACTGCCTAAATAGTCATCTATTAAGAAAACACTTGTTATATCTCTCAGTTTTGACTTTACATGTAGGTAAAATAAAATTGTGTTCTTTCTCTGAGACTATATGTGTACTCTTAGGTGGGAGGAGCTTATGAAATGGATATTCAGGGACATTTTTGAGAATTGCTTTTATGAATGAAATGAAAAGCAATCTGTAATCTGTGAAGACTTTTAACTTTACTTTAGCAGATGTTCTGAAGAAATGACATTGTAAAATATACAGCACATGACTTAAAAACTCTACTGATGGTTGACTATTTCAGAAATGACAAATTTATAAACTTGTCAAAAAATACTTTACTGATAATACTGAAACACAGAAAAGAGGTAAGCTAGCAAGAAACAAAGATGAAAAACAAGGGATGAAGTCGACCCAAGATGCCTTGTACCACCCAACCACTATGCTTAAAGGCACATGCATTTATACCTCTTATTAACCAAGTGTGAGGTCTGTAGTTGTAAGTTACATATATGAACTGAGTGTTTCAACTGCCTTATGGCCCAAGTGCAAAGTGTGCAGGCCATAAAGCAGTGGAAAAAAACAAGGATTTAAAACTTACTGATGGACCAAACAAACAAGGTTACAGGCTGGGCTGGGCTGACACAGTACTGAAATCGGCGGTTTTAAGCCTGAATTTTAATAACTTTTTACAGCAAAGTCTGATCAACTTCAAATTTCACATGTGAAGAGTGCTCACCAAAAGAGAAATTTTCTTCTTTTTAGTTTACCAATGTTTACCAATATATCTTTAGATTGCAAATGGCTTTGTTAGTTATCTCTTTGGTTTTGAACATATCTCGACCAGTTCTTTCAAATGCACTTATTAAAATTTTGCATATCCCTTGTTTTCAATTTCCCACTAAATTGATTACATCATTTTCCCACCAAAAATTGTAACAATGGTATAACTAAAAAGAAGAAGATTTTTCTTTTGGCGAGCACTCTTCACATGTGAAATTTGAAGTTGATTGGACTTTGCTGTAAAAAGTTATTAAAATTCAGGCTTAAAACCGCCGATTTCAGTACTGTGCCAGCCCAGCATGTAATAATATATTTACTTATAGCAACATAAACAGAAAAACTGTGCAGAACTTTTCACATGTTTAAGTTCCCCTAATACCTACAACCATATTTGGAAAATCCATTCTTCATAAAGTTTTTTAAGAAACTCATGAATAATTAATGAGCAAAGCACAATAGAAATCAGGGACCGTGGAGGAGTTTATAAATCTGATATAGAATGGTCTTGATTTTTAACTTGGATTTTCTTGGCCAAATTTGATTCATTTTGAAAAAAATCAGCAGAATATGAGAACATACCTAGACGTTGTGTTTTATCAAATATCAGTTTTTATATTTGATAAAACACTGCTACTTGTTTTATAAATATCACTTATAGGACCGTCTAATTTTTCTGGTAATGGATACCCCTTTTTTGAGTTATAAGGGTTTGAAGATCTTGATATGAAAATTATATGATGTTGTCAGGGTGTTTTTCCAGAAAGTAATCTCTAATCTAACTTGAAGGTGCTGTTTGAGGAAAAAGTCAAAATTCTACAAAGTGATTTGGCCAACTGAGGATAATGCTTTGAACATGAAATATCATCTGTAATTTACTTTAATCTGTAATCTGTTTTTGTATTTATAATTAACACCCTATTGATGTCATCTCATTTGCATTTGTATATCTTTTATGCCTGTTTTTTATTTGGAAATACATGTATGTGGGTGCAGAATCAATAAAAATGAACAAAACAGAAACATTGTAGAATGTAGAATGTAGAATGGATTTTCAAAGTATGGTCGTAGACTTAAGCACGTTAAGTTTTAACCAAATTTGCCACTAAATATCATGATTCTCTATTCCATTATGAATTTAATCTTCAGTCCAATAATTTTTAACTTGACAAACAACTAGACTGTCATTTAAATTGCCAAACCAATCATTGGGTCCTCCAAAAAAGGCACTTTGATCAGGTTTGAATAAAAAAAACAAATGGCTGGAACACTGATGAAACATCACAGTGGCAACGTTTACATAAACATCATTCAGAACGTAGTTGAGGATCGGAAGCACAGTCGAAATATTTCATACACAAGAATATGTATTGACTACATAAATCACACTCATATAGAAACGACTTAACTGCCACTGACTTCAGAGCAGTATTGACCGTGAAATATCTTTCTACTGTACAATCCATGTAATATTTAGGAAAACATGAATACACATTCTACATGTGAGCTGCTCCTAATTCAAAACTTACCCATTTCAAAGCCTCGTGCCAATTCATCCAAGTCAAGATACTTTAATTTATTTGATCGCTTCTTCTTAAATTCTACCAGCATCTGAATGACACGTTCGTTATTCGTTACTTCTAACATATCGTTCAGTAAGTTTAACTCGTCTTCATTGATGCACCGACTTGCCCATAGCGAATGTAAAAGATCTTCGGAATTCGCCAACTGGTCACTTATTTTGGTAGACATTATGTCATACAAGAAACGACGCATAACATTGAAGTCCTTTTGATGTAGCAGAGACGAAATGGTCTTAAGAAACACGTCAAAAGAAATGTTTTTATTGGCCTTTTCAAGGAAGGCTGGATTAAATCCTTCCTTGTTCGCCATCTTGGATGATAGGTCACGTGAGATGTCGAAAAACCACAGGGTGACCAGTTACTCAAACTTATAATGTAAAATTGCGTCTTTGTCAGCTTTAATAACTTGTCAACATATATAAATGTTCAATATTTTCTTGGCATTTGTAGCCAGTTTCATTAAACGTAACAACCAGCAAGGTGGTGTTGGAAATATTCATCCGCTATTTTGTTTTAATTTTACAACCGCTGACCTCCTGAATTACATGTAAGCCTTAGGGTTTTTTATTTATTAGTGTATGGGAGAGGGGGTCGGGGGTCGGCGAAAACGTTGGGGTCACGTTATTTTCGGAAGCCATATGGGGTGGGTTGTTACTAATTGCATGCAGCCATAGTAATAAACTGGACGAAATACAGGGGGTATATGATATTTTTGCGAACCCAGGAAGGGGGGGGACTGGTAATATTTGAAAAACAGAACAAGTGATTTTGCCGATTCCCCTCTCACCCCAATGAAAACTCCCTTACCACATGTAAATCATGCTTTATAAAGTGTGTTCAAATGCATGCTGTAAGCCAGATGTCAACAGTATTTGAATCGTTGAGCGAAAAGAAAACAACTTTTGGCATTTCATCGGGCCTGATAAGCGGTTTGAATTCATGGACAATTAAAAAAGAACAAAAGTTGCTCAAGATAAAAGAAGTTGCTCGAAAGTGAAAAAGTTGCCCGAAATCGTAAAAGTTGCTCAAAAGTTGACGAGCAACCTGTGGACAACCCTAGTGCCGTGTCAAGGAATAAGTCACGTACAGATTGTTTTTTTTCTTATTTAATGCATGAATACAGATTTTAGGCTACTTATTAAATTTAGAATTTCGTTGGTTGGCATGTATTTAATGAGACTAAGTTTCTTCAACCAAAAAACAATTTATTTTT
>JAAAQI020136749.1:0-12685 GCA_011800005.2 Stichodactyla mertensii
ACAAACATCCCGGTCAAACAACAGTGAGAGGGAGGGAGGGAGGGAGGGAGGGAGGGATGCACAGAAGAATGGCTGGACGGACGAGTAGATGATTGGATGAGTAAAAGAATGGATGGACAAATGAATGGATGGATACGTGCCCACATGACTCATTTTTTATGGGTTACTGTCTTATTAGTCACGTGATTGATCAGTCCTCTGCCATAGGATGACAATTCAAACAGAATTAACGAAATGAAAAAGGATGAACCTAGATAATTGCAACAAAACATAAAGAATACTGCCAATAAACAAGAACTAGTGATAGAATTCTGGCATAATAATTCTATTAAACTATTGCCAACTTTAATGAGTTCAAAGAGTGCAAAAGAGAATAAGGTGATTGTTTTGTTCGCTGCTTTTTACCCAGGTGATTTGGACGTATTGGTAAACACAATCCCAAAAGATGTCATTTTTAGCCTTACAATTTAATTAACCGTCGATCTCACTTTTATTCAAGCTTGGAAAATTAATACATTGTAGGATTATTCTAAGGAAGCGGGTCCTGTTTGATGTGGGAGGGAATGAAGTTTATTTGAACATGTTATAAACTGATTGAAAAAAGATTATTGCGTTTGAGCCGCTTTTAGGAGCACAGATGATCCTTTGGATTAGAGTTTGATGAAATAAAAACGAAAAACTTTCAAAACTTCTAACTTTAGAGGTAAATAAGTATAGCATAACTAGTATTTTGTTTGTATTGAATATTTTTACGTGTTTAAGTTTTTGTTCTGTTATTTTGATATCAATTTTGACAGCTATTTGATAACTTTTTCATGAAAATGGAGTCTTTAAATTTGGAACTTGAAAAAAAAACTATAATGAAAAGAAGAAATTTTAGGTAGATAGATAAGTTTTTGTGGAAAAAAGGCAAACAGAGAGGAAATATGAGGAGATTTAGGAGCGGAATTTATGAGTATTTGAAAACAGAATAAATGCCATGTTAATAGAGAATGGATGGATGAATGGATGAAAGGAAGCTTAAAGAGGAAAGAAAAAAAGACAAATGATTGAATAAATGAATGAATGAATGAGAAACTATAGGTTATAAATATGTCTATGACGGAGAAAAAATCCTTATGAAAAATACATTTTAAGAACAAGAAAAGCAAATCAGCAGGGGGGGGGGGGGGATAAAACTAAATAAATAAATAAATAAAGCAAAGAAGATCTGAGAGAACAGATGAATAGGATACTTTTGACAGTGTCTCAACTTTCCATTGATTTTTCCGGAACAGAAATTGAGTCAAGGTACAGTTCTTAATCGGTGTCTTTGTGAGTCTAACGATGAAAAACAATTCGAGTTTCAATAACTGGCATACAAATCGATAGACAAGACTATATTACCAAGAAATCGTAAGCTTAATTACTAACTGTCCAACGAGTTGTGACGGAAAAGCAGGAGTTGTTTGGGAAAAGTGCTGACATAATGCTTCCGTGTGGTCAGTGTTATTTTTCAAAATTGTATCTATTTTTAACTCCCTGCATTTGCTACTCTTACTAGGGTTGCTTAAATCAAAAATGGTCTCTCTTGGAGACGAGATTTTGCTTTTCAAATTAACAGAATTTAATTTGCAGCGTTTTCTTGTTCGTCGATGAATTTTGATGTTTCAAATTGAGAACTAATCTCGATTCTTAACAATGTCGGTTTTAGTTGTTGTGTCTTGTTTTATATTTGAGCAAACGCATGATATCCAGGATGCAAACCATCAAAGTGTTATTACAAGATGCTCTAGACCAATCAGAGCGCGACATTTTTGACGTGTAAAGCCATTCGACTGCTCCCTAAACAAAGTGTTATTCAACGACCCCCCAATTTTCGCTAAACACAGGACTGAATTTACCTCTCTTTTCGCCTAAAGACGAGTTACATCCAATAGGCAAGGAAGTCGAATGACAGCCCAAAATGACTTCAGGAAAATCCGCCTATAAAACTTTGAACACAAGTGGAAATTTAAGCAGTGGACAAAGATTTGTGCTGAGCAACGACTTAGAAATGGCCGAGGAAAAGTACGGTTTCATAGCACACGTTTTTTTCGGAATCATTTCGGTTCTGGCGTTCGTTGGGAATTTTCTTATCTGCGTAGTAATTTTGAAAAAGAAACGACTTCTTTCGAAGCAGTACAATATTCTTATTCTAAACTTGGCTGTTACAGACCTGCTAACAGGTGAGATATATAGGGAAAACTTTAAAACGAAATCAAAGAGTATAGTAAGAATCAACTGAACTAATTTTCTCGGCGAAGTTTCTTGTTTTCGCTTGTTAAAGTTACCTAAACAATCCGCTACCAATTTCAGGAAGAATTGAAAAATTTAGATTGAAGAAATATCTATTATTTCAAAGTGAAATAAAAACTGAATTTAAAATTGAGCAGAATTAGATTTTGAAGTAAAGTTTTGAATAAAAAAGCAGATCAAAATTACAGAAATTCTGAATAATTAGAGTTTTAAAACAAACTGAGTAGAGAGATTTTATCTTTCAAATCTTTTGAGTTTATTTGCAAAGTTTGACGTGGTATTGAAAGAATTCATTTTTCTTTTTTTCCATTACTAGAGTTATCTATAACGATCTAGCTACTGTGGGTTTCTTTTCACGCAAGACAGTAAATTAAGTTTACTTCGAAGCATCAATTACGCAATATTATACCATGATTATTTGACAAAGAAAACGTGGGTAGTCATGGGATGATAAAATTCTCTTTCGCTGTATATGATCAAGAAAATTAGTAAGATTAAAGAGAAGAAGGGTGTGAAATAAAGAACTAAACAATGAGAGCAAGCTTAAGAAAAGAAAAGAAAAAAGGAAAGAAAAAACAAAAACAAAAGGAAAAAGGAAAAAGGAAAAAGAAAAAGAAAAAGAAAGAAAAGAAAAGAAAACAGAAAAAGAAAAACTAGAGAAAGAAAGAAGGAAGGAAAGAATGAAGGAAAAAAGAAATAGACAGATAGAAAAAAGAAAAAGACAGATGGAAAAAAGAAAGAAAGAAAGCTAGAAAGAAAGAAAGAAAGAAAGAGAGAAAGAAAAAGTGAAAAAGAGGAATAACTGGGAGAAAAACAAAAGAAGAAAATAGAAAACAGAGAGAAGAAAAAAAGGAAAAAAATTGCAAAAATAGGAAATAAAATGAAAAATTTATGCACTCCAAGCAAAGAATAAAAAATTTTGACAACCAATTTTTCTGTTCCAAGAAAGTAAACAAAAATCCATTTCAACCGCAAAGAATTTCTTATTATGGATAAACTGATATCTTGCAACACAGAAATATACGCGCACAATTATCACGGCGAGCTAAGATAGAATTTCTAGTGATTTGAATTCAACAGGAATCGAAAATTAAGCAAAATTAAGCTTAAATGATTTATTTTTTATTTGAATTAAGGTCTGTCGGCTTTCAGATTATACAACGTCTATAACTAAAACTACAGGTTTTCTAGTATTTTATTTTTTCTGTTGATATAAGTCTTCTTTTCCGTTTTGAACCATTCCAGCAATAATTTTTGTAGGAAAAACATTTTGTCATTATGAATTGAGAATTTCTCTTTTATTCAAAATGTGTTTTATTCTTTGATGAAAAGTCAGTATTCTAAAACATTACCATCAGTAGCCACCGGTACGGATGACTGACCACTTTTAGGAACAAAAAGGTTTAATCTCCATTTTCAACCGGATGAATGAATATTTTTACAGATTTTGAAAACCGGACCACTCACAAAATTGTGACTACGGCCCTGATTTAATTTAGAAGCAAAATTTAGCCGAAAGATGTTTGGTTCTTGTCAACGGTACTGAATACAGTACTGTAATAGTCATTTCTTCAGAAATTTTCGTTCGCCAGTCTCAATTTTATTCTAATAGTTATTAATATTTACAATACTACTATATTTTCTATGAAATATGGAAAATGTATGTACACGAGTTTTATGTAAACCATTTCGTAGCAAATGATATTAAAATTCATTCATTCATTCATCTTTCCTCTTTCTCTCTCTTTTGTTTTTGTTTTTGTTTTGTTTTGTTTTTGTTTTGTTTTGTTGTTGTTGTTGTTGTTTGTTTGATTGTTTGATTGTTTTTGTTTGTTTTTGTTTTTGTTTTGTTTTTGTTTTAATCATAATAATATTTTTTTATTATTAGTTATCAAACCTGTTTTCTTTTCTGGTATTTTTACATTTTTTTACATTTGAAACCTCAAACACCTCACGAAAATGCTTTTTAAAAAATCAATCATTTTACTTCACATCTTTTCGTCCCAGAATTAATATCTTGGAAAGAGATTTTTAGTCCATGCGTTGGTCGGGTCGCGAAACAAGACATCCAATCTGACTTCCAAATGCAACCAAGTTTGTCTAGCAGAAGTTACTGCTGAGCTCAATGAGTCAACGTCTAGACAGACCTGACGTCACCAATCCATTAATTAAAAAAACTCTCTTGGATTAGTGTTAATATTTGCTCTTGATGTTGTTCGATTTCAGCCATTTTCCTGGCAGCCACTCCAGATTTTGTGATTCCAGACAAGCTCTTTCCTGTGCCTGTGAACATCGCAGGTGAACTGTTCTGTCGCCTGATTGGCTCAACGTATGTCTTATTTACATTTGGTAAAGCTTCTACATTGACTGTCATGTGCATGGCCGTGGAGCGCTGGTACGCGGTTGTCAAACCCATGAGATACAAAGTCACTTTTCGTAAACGGAGACTTGGGCTTTATATTTTTGTAGTTTGGCTCTTCAGCTGCACGACTCAGATCAACGAACCGTTTCAAATGAACGCCCGTGATAATCATTGCATGCGTATAACTCCCCCATATGGAATGGAGATTTCAAAGATTCTCACACTTTTCCATATCGCTATGACGTTTTACATTCCTAGCATAGTCACGTGGATTACGTTTACTGACGTCTGGATAAGCGTGTGCAGAAGCAGAAAGATAATAAGTGCGCACAATGTGGCTAATAGTTTTGGAGTGGCGAAACGACGGATCGTCCGAATGTGCGCCATAACTGCATTCCTTCTTACACTTTGTTGGTTTCCGGCAGAAACATTTTTCATCTTGCTGACGTTTAAAACTCTAGTTTTACCTCATAGCTTTTACCAATTTACCATCATTTTGGCCATGTTTAACTCGTGTGTTAACCCTCTCATCTATTGCTTGAGTAACAAAGAATACAGACGAGATTTTCTTGAACTTTTTTACCGCTGTGACCGCGTGGAGGTACTTGGGACTGTTAACCAGTGTAACCGGAAGTCGTTCAGTTTGCAGAGCTACCGGAAATCGATTGGTGGAGAAAGCTTTGAGACTACAGTAGGCATGCGGAGGAACAGTTTGAGATATGATTTGACAAGAGCTAGAAAATCCGCTTTTGTGCTTCTGCCTTGCTTTCTGGAGGATGACGTCAGTCACGATGAAAGAACAAACAAACGAATACAAACTTCTGAATAAAGGACGATCACTTACGAACAACTTTTGTTTATATATACTCTTTTGTAGCCATTATAAAACCCATTTTAGCATTATAAATCACCCTTGACTATCGATAAATCGCCATTATGAACAGTTTTAAAGGTTGTAAAAAGTTGAAGAAAAAAATGACTAATCATTGTAAGTTTGTAATTAAGGTTCAGAATTTTAAAAACATAAAATTACAAAAAAAGGAAAAAAAGCTTTTGTTATTAAATTCAATAGCTTGCAGCTCTTAAATTTATTTCATGCATCTCGTTTTCAGAGAGCCAAGATCAACTTTTAGTTAATTTTATATTTTTATTTTTACTTTATAAAGTTTTGTTAAATAATCAAATACTACCATATCAAAGCATTATGTCATATATGAATCTATGATGTATATATGAAATAAACAGCTAAACAAAGCTCACTGTTGCGATAAAGTCTTTGTTTTAGGGCTTCCTACTATCCCATCTATGTCCGTCTATCTAACCATCCATCCATCCATCCATCCATCCATCCCATCCCATCCATCCATCCATCCATCCATCCATCCCATCCCATCCATCCATCCATCCATCCCATCCCATCCCTCCATCCATCCATCCCACCCCATCCCATCCCATCCCATCCATCCATCCCACCATCCATCCATCCATCTTATCAATCCCGCCTATCCATTTTCGGTCTCTATCAACAATAAACTCTCACCTCCTAACTTTGCTTCTATATCACATTCATGGATTAGCATCCTCAGTTTGCTCCGATTTAGATTTTCTACCATCAAAGTCATTTAAAAAGTAAACATTTTCCAAGTACAGTAATCTTATGGGCAGAGCTGTTAATTCACCCAGCGGACGTCCAACTGTCCTCTGCATGCGAGACCGACTACGGAAAAATACCCACGTCATTAAAGAACAGAATTCATCTCTGTACTCCATGTTAGCCAGGCAGAAAATCCATGGGTTTATACAGCTGTTAGACATCGCCAGCATTTGATTAACCTGATGAAGAATACTGCAAGTCTCGACAATCTTAAAGCGACTGAGAATGTAAGTTATTTGCACGGGAATCCAACAGAGTGTCATTATACAAGCCGCCAATGCGCAGACTCCGAGGAGTCTTTGCGACGCCGTTCTTCTGGGATGATTTTTCTTCAAGCGGTTTGTTTTTTGAAATCGATTCCTGATTTGAGCAAAAGTGCCCCAGATTATTAAACTAGGGAGAAAAAACGTGATCCAGACGTACATTATCGCAAGGGCTTGAGAATCAATCGAAGAACCATGAATTTTGCATGTGCGGTTGAGCGATGAGATTTTAAATGTTTTAGGCATTTGAAGCAGAATACTTGAGATCCAGATGCATATGATTGATGCCCAAAGGCCTCTTCGACTGAAAGTTAGACGGTACTTGATAGGTTTGAGAATAGAAAACCAGCGCTCAACAGCAAGGAGTGTCGCAGTTAAGATAGAAGCCTTGCCGAAGAGAAAAATTAACGTACGGTTGTATATGATCCGACAATAAAACTCTCCCACAATGCCGTCGGGAACTTGAAGCCATTCTTTATCCAGGATAAAATTTGGAGTGAAAATGATTAGGATACCTTAAAAGCAGAGAACATTTTAATCAAGTTAGTGTCAGTGGAGGAATATCATTTTCTCAATTTTCACTTTTTCAATTTTCTCGTTTCAAAAACCTTGGAAATGCATTCTGGGATTGACGTTTGTTCATTTCAAATCACGTGTCATTCACCTTGAGTACGATTTCCTTTTTTAATAGCAACACGTTTCAAAAACTTAGGAATAACTTTATTTCTCTATAAAGTTTTATAGTTTCTCTATAAAATTATTAGTTTTGAGGGGTATTTACACATTTTGGATTGTATTTGATGCAAAGTGCCTCTCAAATTTGTTGCAAATGAGCCAAAACGAAATGCTCTTTTGTGTCGTAAGAAAGTAGTGTATAGGATTAATATTTTCCCATGTATTCTAAACCACTTGTCACTCACTTTGAGTAGTAATATCCTTTTCAATAGCAACACGTGGATAAAAAATCAATCTATCCATCCAATTAACTTAGGAAACCGAAATTAGAATCAGAAGCATTCATATTTAAGGTGATAAGCCCTTGAGATCAAAGTTTTGCCGCGTACACTTTGTTGCTGACACCTTTTCCACCTTCGAGCATGAACGGTAGCATACGCGCGCGAATGTCCGAGATTTTCTACGTGATACACAAAACTAGAAGGTGATTGTCAACATCTAGGATAACATAGACACTCAGTTTCCGTTTATATGAGAATTTATCCGGTTTGCTATTAAAAGTAAAGTAACTTACTGTAACAAATTAAGAAAAAACATTACTCTGGTAAAACTGGCGAAGATCTTCATTGGTAATTATTTATTATCTTTGGTAATTCATAAAAGTTTAGAATTCATTAGTATTAGGAACAAGATGATATAAAATGATGTAATAAGCGGAGTGCTTTGTCAATTGCACGAGGATTTTCACGTGTTAAACTGAACACGGATGAGCCCGGCACGTTTTCTGCGTACCTTGAGGTTACTTCAAATAATGTTAAGTTCTAAAGTTAACTTTATTTCAATCAAAACACTTAGGGAGTCGAGCCAAGGAGTCCATCGCTGTATTCTAACTTATTTTCCTATCCTCGAACGGCATACAAAACCCTAATTTAAGATATTTAGAAATTACAGTTGGGGTCAAAGATAATGCCTCACGTTTTCTCATTTACAGAGTCACGTTGTGATTTCAACATTCATCTCAAATTTAGAAATTTTACTTTTAAAGAGTCAAAATCGACAAGTTAAAGGTGAAAACTATTAAAACGGCCAAAATGGAAAGTTTCTTTTCAATAATAAATTTCTTAAAACATTTTCTCTCAGGAAATCTTCCACTTGAGGGCGTCTCTTTAGCCTGTTCAACTACTTTATCTTTAGTCTCCAAGACTACCTTCCAAAAGTTAGGAGTATTTCCATTTTCTTCGGTATTGTTCTCGAGTAATTAGAGTATAAAAAAATCGAATGATAGAGACGACTTTCTTCTTCTATGACCGACAAACAATAGGGGAGTCAGGGCCAGGAGCTCTTAATCAACGGAATTGCAGAATAAGAAAATTAAAAATAAATAAATAAAAATAAAAAAAAGAGAGAGCCGGGCATGTATACTACAGTGGGACCATCCAGCTACTAGCCAGGCCCTCTCAACACTGCCTAAGAACACAGATGAATTTTCCAAATCCTTTTGAGGAAAAGTGTGTGTTAACTGAGGGATTAACTATGGAACTCTTGGTTTTCTGACAGCGGTAAGAACTGGAAAGCAGTCACACAGTAAAATGATTAAAATATCAAGTGCGTTCCTCAATGAGAAGAACAAGCATAGAGATTTGTCCGAATTAACTACGTTTTATCAACGCCCCTCTACAGCTCCCTTTTTCATTTCAATCTGCATTGCAAACAGGGGGTCGTGGCGTTAAAGGTTTGATAACTTCTTCATACATAACACAATTATTTTCCAGCTATCGTAAACTCGTAGAGGCTTGCCATGTTTTGACTATATTAACCCGGGGCTCTGCGTTTTTAGCTAAAGATCCCATCTGGAACTCAGATTTTTCTGAGTCCCTTTTACTCTTAAACTTCGTAATTTCATTTCTCATATTATATATGCATGTCTAATATCTGCTTCTCGATCATTCATTTTGATGCAACGTGCACTTTGGCTTCCTAAGCTGTCGAATTTTTTAATAAGTTCATAAATTTATGTCTTCAATTACAAATATCACGGTCTGCGAGAGGCTTTTCTACTTATAAGGCGTAAGGTACACGAAAATGTCGTCAAATCACGTTTTACGGATTTTGGCATTACAACATCAATTTTTAAGCATATCAAAGATGGAGGATGTAATATTTTCACGGTGAATTACGAGTATTTCGATAAAAATCTCGGAAACCAGTGTTTGAGCCAGGGTTTTCAGGAAAGGGTCATTTTAGCTCAGACTGTCCCTTAAGGCTTTTTCTTGGGCGTCAAGTAGACCATTCACTGCAATTTTAGAGGGACAGAATACATTTTATTGCGGAATTGGCGCAGTGGTGCGGCCTGGCTCAAACACTGCGGAAACTAGCACTTGCAAAGGTTAGAATTTCACACACTGATACTCGAAATGCTACATACATGGCGAATGGAAGCTGAAAACATGGAAGTCATTAATACTTGCAGCAAATATAAAATATAATTGCACTAATCAGTTTTACATTCTTGCTGCAAGCCATATTCATTTCCATTGTCAGCTATATGTAGTATTTAATAAACGAGTAACAGTGTTTTATTAAATTTATATAAAAACCCGAGGCGTAGCCGAGGGTTTTTGATATTTGATAAAACACGTGCTGCTCGTTTTATAGATGGCTTAAACAACGTCTAGATATGTTTCTGATATATAGAATTATATATAGACATATAGAATCTAGGTATAGAATTTCTACTGAATTTTTGAGGAATGAACTAAATTTGGCCGAGAAAATCCAAGTTAAAGTTTATGCAAATGAAGACGATTCTATATCAGAGATATAAACTCCTTGGTCGCTGATTTCTATTGTGCTTGGCTCATTAATTATTCATGAGTTTTTTAATACTACTTACACACAAAAAGGAGTTAATTTAGGAAATGAAATTGTCTTGTTTTAATTGCGACACTGGTTTCTTTTGAGAGTTTGGAAATTGTGAAGCAAAATACCATAAATTAAGATTAAGTAATTTTCAGCGAACAGTCCACGGAAACCTTGATGGTACTGCAGCGGGCTTTAGAATATCGTATTAAGCCAGTAAAGCTGTGTTTGTGATCTTAATCTGAAGAAAAGTGCATGGAAAGTCAAATAATGTTCCTATCACAGTACAGTACAGCTGTACGGAATTCGTGAGATGAAAAGACGATTTTTGATTCTGTCGGCTCTTAGGTCTCGTCTTCATGTTTACATCGTAAACGTCTATCCTGACAACATCTACTTTTATGTGATATGCGTAAACATATCCATCTCGGGAACCTATTAATAACGGGGATAAGATTTCTGTCGCTCGTTTCTCGCTCCTATAAAAAAATAGCGGGAACGAGAAACAAACAGCGTCAGAATTTTACTTCGGGAATGAAGCATTTTGATTGGGTGAGACGACTTTGGTGATATCTGGTTGGTTCATATGGGAAAAACCCTTTAGCTGTCTTCTAGGTACGCCGTAACTTTCAAATCTTAAAAAAATTTTTCACAAGTGGTTTTGGGCAATTTTGTTTTAAGATTTCATGATAATTTTACAAAATTAAAAATTTATTCCGATTGATTAAAACCTTGAAGTTGGGAATAGGAAATTATTTTAAGAATCATCGAAAATGTATTCTTACAAAACCGTTTTAAAATTCTTACAAAAATATGTTTTGATTTTTAATGAGTTACTGGATACCTTCCTTTCCTGAGAGGTCAACCTTCTCATTTATCCCGTGTTATTCTTCTTAATCTCACGGCATAAAAATCTCTCTAAGTGAACTTTCATGTCATATGAGATGTTCGCAAATCGTAGTATATAGAATACTTAATTTGCGCCATATCAGTTCAATTTGAATAAACGACAGGCACTTTGAAATTCTATTTTTCAAGACCTAATTGAATACGCTGATTGTGAATGCCAGTTTGTAAAGGAAAATGTCACAAATTTGCGGAAAATTTTAGATACAAAAAAAAAAAAAAAATTGAACTAAAAAATGCCACAATTGAAATAAAAACATTGTCTAAAGAAAGGTATATATTAAACGCTGATTTGTAGGGGGCAAATGTCTTAATGGATTTAAAATCAAAAAAGCTATGATCATCACATTTAAAAGTAAAATCATTGTCCAGGGATAAAATATTGTGAATGCAAGTTTGTAGGGGAGAAATTTCAGTCTTAAATTTAGAGGGTATTAAAATCAAAACGAACACATATGGAAGTAAAAATGCAGTCTAAAGAAAATTTTCATTTGTAAGATTTTTGTATGAAATTAAACTAAAACAGAAAACAATCATTACAAGCAAGAAACTCACCTGTAAGAAGATCTGTGACAGACAGCGATAAAAGAAGCTTGTTGTACGGCCTTGTCAGCGTTGCCTTCTTTCTGACCAAAACAACACAAAATAAACTATTCCCAACGATTGCTAAAATGGCAATTAGCGCGAAAAGAACCTTTCTCGGGATGGCAAAACCATCTAACGAACTCGTGGATTTTGATTTATTGTGGTTTAAAAAGTCTGTGAAGTTTGCTGTAGCCATTGTTGAATTTTTTAATCTTTTAGCTTTGTGTTGTACCTCAGAAGCTGAACTCACTTTTAATGCAACATTGATTTCAATGCATTGAGATAGCATTGATACGAATCATCAAATAACACCAAGTAAATCCAACGTGACATTGTATGATTGACAATGTATATCTTAAATTTCCTAATTGCTTCGTGAATAGTAAATTAAGAGCCGCCACGCGTACTCGCGCGCCAAATACAGGATATTGGGTTGGCTGAGTATCATTAGTGAGAATTCTGATTAGAAAAAGAAAAAAAAGAAAGGGAGAAAATTTACAATGATAATAAAAAATGAAAGCCATTTTATTTTAAATTGGAAAATAATGGAAAAGAAAATTTATGAATACACGAGAATTAAGAAGACAGTACTGTTTATACCTTTGTCGTTGATATTTAGAATACATATAATTGTTATTATTATTTTTTATTATTATTATGCTTAATCTTCTTAAAGATAAGATTAGTCTTTTTGTTGTAGTTGATTAGCGACTTCAAAAGGCAGTATTTTTGCAATTGGTTGATTTTTTCTATATATTCCTAGTAAATAATTGAGTTAAGCAAAATATGATCAGGAAAGTGTATTTTTATGTGATCATTTTATACTATTTTGTTACTTTGTCTTCCTATGAACACTCTGAATAAACTCTAGAAAAATGTGGATGGATGGATGAGTGGATGAGTGGAATTAATTAAATGTGAACTAACAAATAAATTTGAATACATAGCAAAGGCTGAAGAAGAAGAAGAAGAAAAAGAAAAAGATGATGATGAAGAAGAAGAAGAAGAAGGAGAAGGAGAAGAAGAAGATGATGATGAAGAAGAAGAAGAAGAAGAAGAAGAAGAAGAAGAAGAAGAAGAAGAAGAAGAAGAAGAAGAAGAAGA
>JAAAQI020136760.1:0-12684 GCA_011800005.2 Stichodactyla mertensii
CAGCTATATTCATTTTCATGTAGAAATAATCAGTTTCCAATTTTCACCGATTTTCATCCAAGTGGGCCTTTAAGATTCAGTGTTGACAAGTCGCAACGATGACCAAGTGTAATGCTACACCCCATCTCGTTATTCTTCATGGTTGCAAGTTCTTGAGAACGACCAAATTTGGTTTGGAGATTCCTGGCTTAAAAACTTTATACTCGGAAAACCTTGTGGGAATACACTTTAGAAAGCGGGTAAGTACCAACGAGTATTTGTGTTATGCTGTGATATTAACTACCCTAATGTTACTGAATAACCAAAGCCTGGTGAACTGATTTCTTAGTTGTCGATCACGCGCTTCCATACCCAAGGTCATGGACTGTGTTTTTCCTATCTCGGATTGTTTTAACACCAAACTTCTTTGCTTCTTATCTATAATGCTAGAGCTTCCCGATTAGTCACGATACCGTTGTAGTTAGATGTGAGGTTTCTCTGAATGTTTATGTGTATAATGAATCTTGAGTAGGGTTACTTAAGTAAAGGTGCTCTTTCTAGTGCTGGTATAGATAATAAAGTCGGTTTAATATAATTTTAACTCAATCGAATTGCGGCTGCCATTTTGACGAAGGATCTATAACGTGAAAATGAAGACTTAACAACATTTTGCGTCTAAGAAATGAATATATTTACTGAGGTTTTACACAGATTTTTTTTAGATATTGCCCCTGGTTAATTGCATTGTATCAGTTTGAAATGCCTTCCTTTTTTCTTAGACGTCAGCAAACCTCATCCTTGTCACCATATCTGGCGCAATGTACAGATTTGTTTTAACTTCATTGGCTGTGGTTGTACTCGTCAATGGCCAACACAACCATCCAACATCTAAATCGACCAAACGTTTTGGGATCAAATTTCCTAAAACGCATCATAACACTCCCAATGGTGCAAATGTATGGCTGGGATCGACTAGGAGGCCCGTATTTAAAAGATCTACTCAGCCTGCAGTCGATATGTTCACACCTGATCCTGAATACGGATGCCTCTACGAGGGTAAGTGGTACCGACCGGGTTCAGAAATTTCCCGTGGTTATGATGGGAAGTCTTGGTGTTTCGGTTTATACTGTGACCATGACGGTCAATTAATACCTTGGGATAACTTCAAGTGCAGCACCAAAGCTCCGGTCGCAACGACAGTACCCACAACCATCACACCCACGACGCTGACCCCAACTACTATTCCTGATAGACTAACTACTGTACCACCAAGCCCGACTCCTCAGGGATGTTATTACAACGGTAAATGGTTCCCGCTCAATACCGAGATATCCCGCGGGTCATCGTATGGGTGGTGCTACGGGACCTTTTGTGATGCCCAGGGTGGTGTTATCTCGTGGGATGACTGGAGCTGCAGTACAACATCTCCACCTACTACAGCACCTTATCTGCGCACGACACCTCCCCAATCTACCACGGAACCTCCATCAGGTTGTTTATTCGAGGGCTGGTTATATGATTTCGGAAGTGAGATCTCCCAGACTTGGAATGGAGATGAACGGTGTTACGGTAAGAGATGTAGCAATGATGGAGAAATCATCACATGGCTTGATTTTGGATGCAAAACGATTCAGAATTCTTTCAAGAAGAATGGCTGCCGCTATGGAGGCCATTTCTATCACCGTGGCATCGAGATTTTCCGGAAAACTCCGTCGGGAAGGTGCTATGAGAGCACCTGTGGAAAGAATGGACTCGGGAACTGGAAGCCGCTCAGTTGTAAAAAAGAAAGCCAGTTTTTGTCAGGTTATGTTGGATCACGTACGTGCTCGTATCGTGGTACGTCGTACCCAAGAGGAAGCATTATCTACAGCAGGTCCCTGTACAGAAGCCATGGATATGGTTGGTGTGTTGGGGCCAAGTGCGGAACAAATGGTAGGGTCATTGCTTGGGGTCCTGCCTGGACCCCTGGGTATTGCTAGCGGAAATCAGTTACGGCACAGCATGGGCTTCGTATCAGCCAGTGGTATATGGAACAGAACATAGTTAAATAGAAAATGATGCATAAACGCTTGAAGATATAACCTTAATCCATAAAGAACATCAAAGCCTTTATTGATGTATTAAACTGAAAGCTAAGTTGCAAATGGCCGTGCAATATAGTTCATAAATTCGATGCGATAACTCGTGAGATCTTTTGTTTAAACTAGATATCTCACCAGGAATCGCAACGAATTTACGAACTATTACGGCCATGTAACTTAGCATTTAGTTTAATGCATCACCAAAGTGCTTTGATGCTCTTTACAGATCAATTTTTTATCACTTTTTTGACTGCAATATATAGGGCGAGTTGGTGAACCCAGGCGGTGTGTGTGTGGGGAGGGAAAAGGGTGGAGCTTGGGGGTCCTTCAAAAATTGACCAGTATCCAGGAACTAAAGATCAGTGATCCATTTCTTTATTTCGTCCAGGCCAATAAATACCTATTCATTATATTTCATAAATTGCCTCCTCATTCTTCTTCTTTTTTTTTACTATTACTGATGAATATTTAACAATCATTTTCTCATCATAAAAGAGAAGGAATTGGACATTTTAAGTTCCGTTTTACATTTATAACAAAGTATTACATTGCGGCCGGCGCCATGAATATTGATCATGAAACGATGGTTTCAAATCGAGGGTGGAGTACATAACTGTATGCGTTAAGCACATTTCTCTATAGTACTTCAAAATCAGTCACCTTGAAAACGTGTTTTTACGCCAAGTCAATTCTGGAAAGCATCAGTCGTTCGATGGAGCTAGAACCAGTCCATTGATTAATAATATCTTGAGTACGATATTTAAAAGCTAAACTGATAAAAGCTAAAAATTACCTAAAATTTTGTAAATCCGTGTACTGAGTGCCATGGGGTATCAATGTTGAACAGTAAATTTAAATTCCGCAATTGTTCTTCATTGTTAATAATAAGGCAGCTAGCGGCCGTCGGGCCTTTGCTCTTAATGTACGTTCATACCGGCTGACAAGTCAGAATCCTGAGTATGGTACCATAGGGATAGATACAATTTAACCCGTGGGGGAAGGGGTAAACAAGCAATTGCGTCATCGATGTTATTGTGCTTTCGTACCAACTGAGATCTGATAACAGATCGACAAAGATGCGTCAAGTCTCGAACGTCGTTGGAAGCCTTTAGCAACCATGTTAATGCTTCAACTGGCAGACACGAAAATAGGGAAACTCCCGTAGACAACAGACCAATATTGGTGCGCATTTCAGCGTCGTAGATAATCCATACTATCGACCATAGCTCGTTTTCTGCGGCTGTTATGATAGCAGTTTTACCAAAGATTGTTTCAATACTCGGGTCTGCTCCGTGCGCCAACAAAATCCGCACGCACTCGACATCTGTGGCCGCGTGTAAAGAAGTTCTACCGTTTCGATCTTGGAAATTAACGTCTGCGCCGAAGCGGCAAAGAATCTCGGTCGCTGCAATCCGATCCTTCTTGAACTGAGCATACTGTGCATAGACCAGCGGTGTCGCCCCCCAAATGCTCCCAAGAACTACATCAGCACCTTCCTGACACAGCTTCTCCATGACGTCAAGACGACCATTAAGAGCTGCCATGGACAGCGGTGTTTTGCCCATACAGTCTTGCGCATTGATGGTAGCCCCATGGCTCAAGAGGATGTCTACGCATGCGCGTGATCGTGCAAAATGTAACGGGACATGGCAGGGTACAGAGCAATAGTTCGAGAAACAGGAAGTGGATGTATAATCTGAGTAATAAATATTACAGACGCATTCTGGGTAATTTGTATCGGCGCCATCGGAACAAAGCCATTGTATGACTTCTACGTTGTCGTTCTCGACCGCTGCTCGCAGAGGTGAGATACAGTAGTCTGGGTACCAGTCTCTCAGATGGCCAAGACCATTGATATCTGAAACTTTTCAAGGATATAAAAAAATAGTTTTAGCGGCAAAATGACGGATTAATACTTGGTAGAAAACAAAGGCGTTAAACTGCCCTTTCTGTTGATTCACAGGCCTTTCCCAAGATGTGGATGAGTTAGTCCAATACTAGCCAAGAGCCTTGATATCAGTACGTACCATCCTTTACTGAGCTATGTACTAATTTGATACAATGGACTTCGGGATGATTGAACAATAAAACAAAGAAAAGTTGTTGATTAAACAATATATAATTTACGCACTAACACCAGGAAGAAACTGCTACGGTAATGAAATCAAGGCTTTGGCTGGTAGAAGTATCCTGAGAAGGAATACAAAAGTCTTATTCACTTAAAGGATTTCACATTCCGTAAATGAAATTTCAATAAGTATTTTCTATTCACTGTGGCATATATTTAGCGATTAGAAAAAGTCTCTTTTGTCATGAAATCTTAATGTCTACACTTAACTGCATTTATAAGAAAAACAAACGGAAAGAAATTATTACGACTTTTCGACATCATCCGATGTCATCGTCAAGTAAGGATGAGTAATACACGCCTTTACTTCACAATGGCATCGGATGATGTCGAAAAGCTGTAATATGATTTCTTTTGCGATTGAAATCTTACTGTACAAAAAGAATAATCGAATTCAGTCTATTCATTATTTCAAAACTTCGAAATTCAGTCAAGTTTCAACAACTCAGTCTAGAGTAAGAAGACAGATCTGCCTTGCTTGTTATAGCTGTGCTTATAGCTGTGGTTGTTAGAATGGGATCATCTTTAGAATCATCATTATTTGTTAATAGCAAGCGCTGACTGATCAGCTTACGTACGCTACGCTGACGTAAACCAGTAAACAAACTCGTTGCCTTGCAGCCCGGTGTTTCATGTCACAAATTCATTTTTGAAAACCGATCCAAATTTCAAACTTCTCTCGTTTTGTTCGACTCTTCCCCCGCTTTTTCCGCACCAATAATTTCAATATCATTTGAGCAAACTAGCTCAGTAGCGCTGGAGCTGACAATGTCCCACGACCGCGTGATCAATCCGCGGTGTATTATTAAGTTTTATTCGTTATTTTGAGTTTCCATTGAATAGAATACCTAGTTTTGCAGCTAACGCGTAAAACCATGACATCACCACGATTATTTCGTCTCACAAATTTTAAGAAAAATATAAACAGTGAAATAACGGAACAACAACACCACAGGTTGCCACGCTTTTAATACCAAAACAGAAAGTAAGAAAGACAAAAACCCTGACATGGTTCAGTCTTAATTTCTGGACACAACGACGTTGAAATAAGCTCTTGAATATATTCAATTTCTTTGTAGAGACACTAAAATTAATGGACTTAAATTTTCTTTGTTTTAAGCCCGAGCAACCTCAAACAAACCATTGTTTCCCGAAGCTTTCTGTGTTCGCTTGGATTTGGTTTTCGTGGTTGAGTTGCTTTGACGAACAGTCTTGTCAATCAACGGACTAGTACTATCTACAAATCCACAAATCCTTAATTCTACTCGAGATATATTACGTCTAATTGACGTCCTTAGAAATGATTGAAAATTTTGGAATTGCAAAACGGAATTTACATCTCGCTTATGGAAATACTAAATTTCCTAGAAAGAAAGGAGAGATCACGCGCTTTTAATTTTGAGTCAACTTCTTATGACAATGTTGGTTATGAAAATAAATGGAGATACCGCTACAAAGAAGACTCAAGATGAGATGTAAATATTTGCGATAAAGATTCATTTGTGATCTTTGGATGTTTGATAACATTATTAGCTTAATCTCTACTCTACTTACGTGGACGAATTTACATATTTATCATTTTTGTTATATTTTACTGCCAAGGCTGTAATATAAACTGGCCCGTAAAAATTCACGTAAAAATTCACGAAAAAATGTCGATCGCTAGACTAAAAAAGAAATACTTCTAGCAAAATGACAAATACTAGAACTAGATTCAGTAATAAGGGTTTTGAGCGAGAAATTTTGACCTTAATATCGATATCGGGTCCTGATAATTTAAGGAAAGACCGCCAAACCACGGCGTGCACTACGTAGTGCTTCGACTCGTATGGTGCTGGAACAGCGGGGCAGCTGCACAAGAAAAACTAGCAAACTAGCTAGTAGTCATCTGCAGTATCGTGATAGAATATATTTTACATAAAACAAATATTTGGCGACTGATTTCTACATTCATAGCTGTAATGTCTTTCATATGACTTAATGTTGCTGTCATGACCTCAATCTGTCGACCGAAGCAACGGCAAACATCAGGAAGAAGCCATCACTGATCTGTATAAAGTATCACTTATCTAACAGCTGGAAGACGGTTGTTAAGCTAGCTAGCAATCTTACCATGTTTCCTCAAAGATATGAGGCTTTTCAAAGACCCAGAAAAAGCTGCTTGAACGAAAGCATCTTGTAGATCCTGAGTAGACGTGAACGCGTCTTCAAGGCTGTTTGCGGAAGACTGTTGCGCGTTTGAATCTGAAGCGCTCCTCAAAATTTCATTGACTTTGGCCACATCATCAATGGCTACGGCATCTAGCAGTGCTTTCATCTCGTGGTCTCGTGGTCAGTAAACTTTCCCAATTTTCACAACAGCCAACAGACCCGAAGGATCGAGCTTCTTCTCAATGCTTGAGGATTGTGAATAAACTGTCATATTATATCGAACTTTGATATATATGCCTGGTTTTTTCAACCAATCACATGCTGGTCCTTTGTTTACGGGTTTTCCCTAGTACGCACTGAAAACATATGTTTATGTAAATTAATTACTGCTCACAAACTGATTTTCTTCAATTGTGTTTTAATGGCTTGTTTATTCTTAACGCTTTGAATATGTAAATATAAAGTTTTTGCTTTCGGGATCTGAGTTAAGCATTTCCTCTTTTCCATTGTATACGATTTTACTTTGACATTTTTAATGCACATTTGACTGATATATCTCCTGTACCCTGGAGCAAATATACCCTCCATACACAAGGACTTTATGTGTAAACCCTCCTGTGAGCTGAGAGCATTATAGTCACTATTTTCAATTCCTCGATTTCTTGCCACGATACACTAATAGTTTGATAACTTTCGATGCATTACGCGTAGTCTTTGTTTTTTCTTTTCTAAAAAACTGATCGAACTCAATACCTTACTTTGTTCAAGCCGAAGAGGCCAGGCGCGCGAATCTCAAAAAGGTGTCCACTTAGTAAAAGGAAACTTCTAATAAAACATTTACGATATCAGCTAAACGTTTTCATACTAATTAATACTGTGCAAGGGAGCTTCGTGAGATTATTTTGAGACTATAATTAACTGTTGGTAAGCAAATCGAATAGCGCTGCGACGCACTCTGTTCCACAATACATCTCCCATTGACTTTGTTATGTCTTCAGTACCTAGCTGTAAATTTGACCGTAGAAATTTTGCCTTGTCTTAGTCAAAAACCTTTCTCTCCAAATGTTTTGGCGCTGTGAGATGTTAATTTTTTCACCCGTCCCACAATTAATCCATTAAGATATCACTAATAGAACTGAGCTGAGACACTGTGTGTGTGTATGTGGGGGGGCGGGGGGTCACCTAGAGAGTTTGTATTTACTTCCTGATCCGTGGTTCTTTATGGAGTTAAGGATGAACCTTGAAAGAGACGCAGAACAGGACCATTGCCTCAAAGTCTGAACCACGTGAACTGGACCCATCATCGGCCGGTGTAGTTACAGCAGCCTCTCCCCATGAAAGAGAAATTTAAGAGCAGAAAGGAACCTGCTAGCAGTAGGTAATACGCAATTCGGGGAATATTAGTAGTACTTGTAAAACATTGGAGGTTTATCGGTTTCAAACACGATGAGTTTTGGCAACGTTTCGGCTACGCTGTGGTAGTCATCATCAGAATGAGGTAGGAAAAATTGCGTGCGAAGTTTATATAGTTGTTTACTAGAGTATGTTGTCATGGTGATGGGAATTTATTGACGCAGGTCCTCGAGTAGTCGTTTCCAGGTAGTTACGGTTAAAGTTGTTCGTCGTTTAGTGACATTTCGATAGATTCTTTGATGAGTCGAGGAAAATACGAGTTAGTCTTGTCAAGAACTTGTATGTTGTTGAAGTCGATGTGGTTAGAATGATTGAAAGCGTGATCGGCTACGGCAGATAAATAGTACTTACTGTTATTCGTCGCTAGTTTGTGTTCTTTTATTCTGCAGTCAATCTAGTACGTCCTGTCTGTCCAACATAATCTTTACCGCAGTCGCATTAAATTAAGTAAATTCCTTCGGTCTGTAGAAGTGGTGTACGAAACGGTCTTTAGGTTGTCGGAGTTGTTGCTTAATCTTGTGAACGGTGTCAAAGGAAACTTGGATGTTGTTTATTCGTAGTAGTTTAGCGAGGCGTTTCGGTGGTCTTGGCGATGTAAGGCAAACATGTAAAGGCGGTAGGTTTGTCTTTGTCTGAAGCCGGTTCATTGTTGTTAGTTTTCGGCTTAGAGAAAATTTGTCGGTGTTTGTAACCATTCTGTTTTAAAGCGTCAAGAACTTATAGTACTTCGTAGTACAGTCCTTTTTACGAATATGCATGCAGGCCTCCCCTCGCCCTCATTCCCTTCAAGCCTCCCCAAGCCAATACGCATGGGCTAAAGGATCGGACACACGATGCGACGTTGCTTGAAACGGAGAAATCGTACCGTGTGTCCACCCGTGCAACTGTTGCGCGCGACGTCCCCGGCGACGTCACAGAAGTAGAAACGAGTTCTATAGTGGACACACGATTTCCCCGTTGCAAGCAACGTCGCAGGCAGTGAGCGTCGCATCGTGTGTCCGAGCCTTGACAATAGAGCGTTTTCACGTGACGTCATCGCGGCCATGTCAATGCACCTAAACAAAGGATGGTCTAATTAAGGTCTTTTTGCTTGGAACACTAATACGGCAGATGTCATGTCTTTGTCTCCGATCTGTTTCATGTGACAAGGAGTGAAAACGCTCTATAGCTAAATAATTAATTACTGAAATTTATGTATTGTGATCGTTAAGGTAGCCGTTACCCTTGTTCCAGAGGCGCATTTTTTTATCGTGATAACAATTACAAAAAGTGCTTCGAGAACTGGGTTTTTGCTTCAGTCAATTGCACCATGGTCAACCTCAAATACTATGGGCCATTCAAAGAAAAATGACAAGAATTAATTATTAATTTCTAACCCCATGGTTCTTAATATCTTATTATTGCAATGTTTTCCCTAAACCTAACGCAAGGGAATAGTACTCCACACACACGCAGAAAACAGAGAAACCAAAAATAAACTAGACTCAAAATTTCAAACCAGTTTGAGAAATTTGAACTGGTTTGAAAAACTTGAATCAAGGTGCAATTTGAACCCCAACACTAATAGTAGGCAAAATGGAGAATCATTTTCTGACAATTATCACCTTGAAACAAAAGGTTTGAAAGCTATTTCACTTTAAGGAGGCTTGAAAGGGTTTTAGAACTGGCATATACACTAACAAAAGTGACCCTGGAAAAACTTTATATGGCTAATATATGACAGTAAGTTGACCCAGAAGACCAAAGACCATGGAGTAAAGATTGGAATGAAAATGAAAATATGACGTAAGACGTTGCTATGACAACGATAGAGCACTTCAAATGTGAGCAAAGCTTTTCATTTAAAAATTCGTAGCTCAAAAACCGTTCGGTAAAAATCTTTTAAAATTGGTTTATTTCAACTACATGACTTATTCTTTGATTTGAACGAAAAAGAAAAAATTCTGTGATGGGGAATTCTCAAAAATCAATGAAGTTTATTTTAGGATGTTCCCTATTACAGAATATTACGATCCATTAAATAAAAACCACATGCAAAGTTTAAAGAAATTTTACCAACCAGTTTTTGAGTTATATTAGTTTGAATGGGAGATTTTTGGGGGACAAAATTTTTATTTTGCAAGTTCAAATGATTTTGAATACGTCATTAAGAGCACGCGCATGAAAACGGTTTCGAGCCTCCTTAAAAGCCTTGTGCATACCCTGGGTTCCAGAGGCTCTCTTGCTCCAGTGCTTCTCGGTCATAGGTTTTGGTACTGAAAGCTGTACCGAAACCTATGACCAAGAAGCTCTGGAGCGAGAGAGCCTCTGGAACCCAGGGTACCTTATGCACAAAGCAATGGTAAACATTATTTTTCTTCTCAATTATTATTCAAGACACATAGGAAAAACAGTATCATATAGACTCAATGTATAATGCCATCATGATGGAAAACAACTATTTTTCTTCTCAACTATGCAATTTATAATTAATAGTCAGCATTATATGTGTTACACCCTTTTCATAAAGCCATAAAGAAAAATGCTCTTGGTTGTCAAGAGATTATAGAAAAAATGCATAAAGCAATGGGTAAGAATACTTTTCCTTTCATTTACTGTATCATATCAAGGTTGCACTAAAATGTATTATTACTAGTATACACAACGAAACAGAAAACTACACTCTTGTAAACATGCTCAGCGGGCTGCAAACGACTTGAGAGGACTGATAACGACTTGAGGGGGCTGATAATGCATCATTAGCCCTACAGCTGATTGGTTTTTGGTTCATCATCTGATGGATTTTAGCCGATTAGAGTTTGGTCTTGTTTATTGATAATGAAAATAAAATGACTTTTGTTGGGAATATTGTTTATTTGCACCCTTGTAGTGTCATTTACGACTTGAGCACAGCAAGGATGGCAAATGACACTACACAGGCGCAAATAGACAACATTCCTGACAAAAGTCATTTTATTGTCCTATTATGATAGATTTGAGAAAGAAAGATTGTGATTGGCAAAGCAAAGAAAAACTCCTCAACAATTTTTGCAAGATTTGTGTAATTTTATTTCAACATATTTATCAAAGAATGTTGTACAAGATTAAAACAAATTCAATATAATGCATTCCTGGACACTTATCCAGCATTAACTGAAGATCACTCTGGAAATATTATTATAATATGAAGGTTGCTATCACAAAGTACATAGTATATTTGATACAACTAGTAATGAAACCTTTTCATAGCTGATCAACTGGAACCTTCCATTTTGACCAGTTGCCTTCAGGAGTGTTTCCCCATGCTAGAACAGTAACAAATTAATGCTTGTTTAGTACATTTTCTGTTTAAATATACTAGATTAATATCATAGTGGTTACAGTCTCGTGCTACAAATTTAGGGAAAGGGAGGGATAAATAAGCTGCATGATTGCATCATTTGACTACCAATACCAGAATGTTTTGAGTGGCTTCTATTGTAAGGCAAATTTTACCAATAGTCTCTTTATTTCTGGGAATGTAGAGAAATCTGAATAGCAAAGCATTTTGACAAAGCATTTTCGTATTGGTAGTCAAATGATGCAGTCGTGAAAATGTCCTATTGACAGGAAGTTTATTCATAACCCACCCCATAAGACTTTATTTAAGCTAAGACTCCTCCCCCTCTACACAAACGCACACTCCCTGTATATGCCATCACCTGTGTACTCTTGTTCACTGGAAAATCTTCTTCCTACATCCCTCCCACATCCTTTTTCCTAAATCTATGAACCGTTACACTGAGAGAAAAACTCTTGCTTTTCAAAGCTGGTTAATTGCTTGTTCATGAATACCTTTTGCCTTGTAAGCTTGAAATGCATTCCAATAGTCTCCAACTTCTTTTCTACAATTCTGTCTTGCATTGACCTCCTCTCTCTTGTAACATTCTGCTACACGTTCTCGGTATATTTTAACAGTTTCTAACTCCACTAAACGGTCCAGTACCCATTGCTCTCTGGCTTCAGCAAATGCTACTGGATCTCTGCGATCTATTTCTTCAAAGGAAGGTGAACGCTGCCGCTCTGAGTATCTTTTAAAATATTTTTCACTCATCTGCAATCTGCCTAAGGGACAAAAATGCTAGTATGAGAGAGAAAACAACAAGCACCAACAGTAATAACACAACCATGTGTAATAATATTAAAAAGCCAACAGCCATGTTAAAAAGGCTTATGGAATTATGCAATTGATTTTGATCTCCCACTAGGATGGCCATCCATTCTTCCACTGGCATGGCTGCCCAGATTTTTTTCAGGGTGGAGATTTATGCACCTTTAAAACTTCAATGGCTTTCCCCATGGTCCATAGTTAAAGAAGTGGTTTAACCACTGTTATGGTTATCAAGGTGAGGGGAAGTTTGTTCACTTATTTGTTGTTGTCTTTTAGTTGGTTAGATTATTCTGGCTGAGAGAAAAGGTTAAGCAACTGTATAACATTTTTAGCTTTTGCAATACTGAACAAAGTACCTTGTTAAAACACACTTCCTATTTTTGCAAATGCAAAGTTTTGAGGCAAATAATATCTCTTTCAAATAAATCATTCACAAGAAAATAAGCATAGTAACTTCTTTAATTATTCCCTCACCTTTTGCGATAAAGAGGTCCCTAAAATCTTGCGCAAAATACTCCTTTTAGAGAGAAGTCTGTGAACACATTACCGAGAAATTCCAAACAAAATCCAAAATGGCGGATGTTTACTAACAAGCATGCGCTTGAACGTTCTTCCGCTGATCATCGCAGTAATCTGTTTTACTCAATATATTGACCCCCCTCTAACAAACAAGCAAGCAATATTGTCTCTAGTCTCGGTTACCCAGACCCTCTCGGCCAATCCTTAACTGCTGAGAGAGGGTCTGGGAGAATTCTTAATTAAGTTTTGTAATATTCAAAATGGCGCCCGCCTCGCTTTGAATC
>JAAAQI020136771.1:0-12684 GCA_011800005.2 Stichodactyla mertensii
TTGTCCGACCCTCCATATTCCTTTGGGGAAAACTTTACGCTCTCATTGGTGGAGCTAGTGTTGGCGGGATCGGTCTAATAACTTGTCTTCTCAAGTGTTTCCGAGAAACAAAGAGATAAAAGCCAAGGGAATGACACGTGATCTGTAATGGGAAAACATTACACCCAAAGTAAAGAAGTCTATTTAGGAGAAGGGATTGACTATGGCACTTGATTTCGAATCCGTAAATAAATTGCTTAAAAATTGGCCTTGCTTCTTTGACTGACCGAGTATTTCCATTCAACTTATGGTCTGCTCTGTTAAGGAGCAGTCGATTGGCCGTCCTTTCCTGCCTTACCTGATTTCCAATGGCAGATATTCCAGCAAGAAACATTCCTTGAGAAGCAGCCAGCGCAATACACAAGTGAAGATGGATCATGAACCGTGTTTCTTTAAGCCTGTAAAAATAAAAAATCATGAATTGAGATCCACGAAAACGTTCCCCTAATTAGTTAAACTAATTTTACGTTTAGATTAAACTTGTCTCTCCGCAGTTTAAATGACTCGTACTAAGAAACCTTTTGCGTGCAGCAATCTAGATGGATTTGTTTTCCTATTTCAGACCACGTACTTAAATGACTTGCTTTCCCAGACAGCCTCACTCAAATGGCTTTCCAGTCCAAACCACTCACTCAAATTTACAGAGAAATGTATCCAGCTGAGCGGAAATAATTTTCCTAACCAACCACAGTCCGTTGGGTTTTTCATAGCCGGCCCTATGTTCAAGCACTATTTTCAATCTGAAAACAATTGGAAATTTAATCTGACGTATTTTGAGGCCTAGAAAAGTCCATAACTATTAAACAGAGTGAAATTTTATCTTTGTGTCATCCAAAAACCACGCGAGAAATGATTTTGAAAGTAAAGAGTGAGGGCCGAAAGTTTTGTCCAACAATGCTTTGCGCACCTAGTTCGCTCAGCTGGATGTCTGGTGGTATACGCCCCAGGCATACATTTCTCTGTAAATTTGGTAATTTTTGAGAAAACATTTTCTCGACCGCTATTACACATAACATAATGAATTTTTGTAGGGTTACTAAAGTTGAGGTGCTCTTTCTAGTGCTGGTATTAGTTTCTAATTTTAACTTATTTAAAATTTCGGCCGCCATTTTGGTAAAAGGTCTATTGCTAATACATTTGAGTGAGTGGTTTGGACTGGAAAGCCATTTGAGTGAAGCTGTCTGGGAAAGCAAGTCATTTAAGTACGTGGTCTGAAATAGGAAAACAGGGTGAAAAATAGCGTGTTTAATTATCGGGCAAAAGATAATCACTCGCCTCATGATTGGTATAGTTATAATTGTAAGAAGCAAACACAGTAGCGATAATGAACAACCAAAGTAAGTGATCATTTCGAGAGCGAACTCATGTTCACGTGGCATCTGAAAAAAAAAATGATACGATAATAAATCTAAATAGAGGAACTTTAGCCATTCAACTCCAAAATCCCCTGCAATCTAGACTGACTTCTTGCCGATACTATTTATTTTTACAAGAGATGAGATGTCTTCCGGGCTCCGAAATTTTTACGAGTTGCGCGCTTTACCTTTCACTGAGTTTTACGATCAACGAATTGCGCTACCTACTTAAAACCGCATATAAAGCGGAATGGAAAACTCATGGTACTGACTTACAGCACGTACACGTTACGGCGTGCTGTAACAGTGGAATGGCTTCCCATTGTTTTCGTGTGAATCATCCAATCACAGCGCGTAGTTACCGTTACGGTAAAGTACGGTACTGCTACAGTACGGCTACGAATTCGCCTTACCGTTTCCCACTTATACGAAATCCGCTCTATTATTTATATCGATGTACAATGTTAGTTAGTTTTCTACCTCAGGCACACTACTAGCCTGCGTAGCGGCGCGGGGAGATTGGGAGTGAGGGGGGGGGGGGGGGGGGGGGGGGGGGGGGGGGGGGGGGGGGGGGGGCGGGGGTGAGGGGGACTGAGGGATAGGCGGAAAAAAGCCCTCCCCCCAGTCTCCTACCCTTTTCCTACCTCGGCCCAAGCCCCACCATGTACCTTAACAAGGCAACCATCTCTCTATGGAGCAGATTTGCTATGTCTGTAAAAAGCTCTCGGCAGGATATAATATGGATGTACCTTAAACAAAGAATCTTATTCTCAAGGGAATGACAGGTGGTCTGAAATGGGAAAACATTACGCCCAAGGTGGATTTGGTCGATTCTTTAACATCACAACCTACCTCAATATCTGCTACTTGCATAAGAATAGCAAAACTTGTGAGGTGATTTGTACGACACGTAAAATATTCCGTGTTATTTGTATTGCTTTGGTTGCCATGGTAATTATCAGTTGATAGGGTGAGTCCCGCTGTTGACCACGCCCCTCCAAGTGCCAAGCTTAAAAATGCAATCCAGTCAGAATATAAAAATGTTAGCACATATGTCAAGAAACTTGATAAACACTTCACATACAAAAGCTTACACAATGATTCGCTATTTATATAGTACAGTATTGACCTATTTCATAATGGAAGCAGCTCATTAGCATAATGTTGTAGGATTTTAATGTTTCAAAAAAAATTTGAAAATGTCAAGAGTCAGAAAGTCTAGACAAGATCTTACCTAACTAACTAGCTATCATCCTAAGAAAAAAACAAGTCCTATCTATCCTCAATTAGTCCATTGTAGTAATATTACATCGCGATTTTAGATATCTGAACTCGAATACTTGTTACTCAAATACTACACTCTACTTACTCCATTAGCCAATCACAACGTAATATCAAAGCACTATAGATATTGATTGACAGGTATCGTATTCCACTGCTATGATAGCCACCCTATTACGATATAACTAGATGTCCCCAGACTAAGTCAGATCAATAAAGATCCCGTGCTCTAACCGAGAACGGCCCCGTTAACACTATGTTTGTCACAATCTCCATGTGGGGCATCCTCAGTCAAAACTTAGCAGTTTCGTAAAAAGTTTTTCTTTAGTATATTATCAGGTTTTTAACCTTCTTACCTTGACTCTTCTTTCCAGAAGACACACGAGTAGTTTTCACGGGTTTGCGAGGACTGAAAATACATCAAGTAACACAAAAATATATCCATTATAAACTTTAACTTTTTCGATTGCGAATCCAGAGATGTTACTATCCGCGCACGTTGTCTAAAGAATCGAGATCTGCTTTCGCAACGATGCGCGCTACAAAATTTAATCATAAGATCAAATATTCAGCCCTAAGCCTGCTCAGTGGCAATGACGTGATGTTTGTAACCAAAGAAATGCAAATTTCCGCTAGCCAGTTAGTATTAATACTTACTTTTATTTTCTCAGCTATCTTTTTCAGTCGTATAGTTCCATTGATATCCTTAATAAGTTTCCCATCATGCATCGATACAATTGATACCACAGGTGAAGCGACCACTGACAAACTTTTGTTGGAACTGATAATAAAATAAACACTAGAATTAAGATTGGCTAGAAATTAAGGCTACGAGAGAAGGGAGAAGAGGAAGGAATAATGACCATCACTTAAGATGAGTGGATTCACTTAACGAATATGAAGTTTGATATGATGGCGGGCGGGCAAAAGTAATCCATATTTTTTTGATGCTAAGAATTTGAACCAAATTGACAAAAAGGCTATGAGAACGAACAAAGCGCGTGCTGTGCGCAAACAATCAAACAGCCGGTTTAACGTTGGTACATCCTCTGAGTCTCATTTATCATGGACAATCAACCAATGACCCAAAAGCACATTTCTGTAAACTGTTATGATTAATTGCTTTTCATATTTTGTTCTTGAGGTGAAACCTGCCTCAATGAGGGCTGCATCCGTACAATGCACATTTAGTGCTATTCCATAAAAATCTAAAGGCCAGGACACACGAAGCAACTTTCCATGCGACATTGCCTGCAAAGTTACTTGCAACAGGGAAATCGTGAGTCCACCTGTAAAAGTAGAACTCATTTCCACTTCTGCGACGTCGCGCGCCACAGTTGCACGGGTGGACACAAAGTGCGATTTCCCGTTGCAAGCAACGTTGCAGTCAACGTCGCAGCTTATTTCCGAGCCTTAAGAGACTTCTCTACCTGATTCCTTGATTGTGGTTCCTTTTCGCCGGGAATATATCATGAATACTCTTGTAGAGTATCGCAGCGATACTGGAAGGTCTTCTTGATGTTTTTCCTCGGAAGCCGCTGTTTTCAAAGGTTATGAACGAGCCTGACGTCGTATCATTGAAATATAGAAACGTTGTCTCATCACTTGAAAGGTTTGCAGAGATATCTGGATGAAGATAGAAACAACACAAACAACGATTAAAGAAAATTCAAAGCAATCAGCCATCCTCCACACCTTCTAAGAATCCCATAACCAGCAGACTGATCATAGACCTCTTTGCTTTGGGCGTAATGTTGTCCCATTTCAGACCTCGTGTCATTCCCTTAGGTTTATCTTCTTTGTTTATCAGAAAAGCTTGAGAAGAACTTTTTAGAGCGGATTTCGTGTGACTGTGAAAAAGTCGCGGCACGGTCAGTGCCGTAAGCGTGCCTTGCCGCGACCGTGATGTTGTCTAGAATTTTGAAGTTCCTTGCCGCGCCTTGACTCCGCGCCGTGTTCTTGCAGCGACTTTTTCACAGTCATACGAAATCTGCTCTAATATATGAACCTCAAAAAATCTTATTCCCAAGAGAATGATTCGTGGTCCGAAACGGGAAAATATTACGCCCAAAGTAAAGAGGACTATTTGAACTGAGAATATATAAAGCATAACGGTCTCCTGGATTCTCCTTAGTCGTGCATACCTATATTAGATGTTTGTAGACTGTATTCTCTTTGATTTGTAAAAGATAGCGAGTGCAGCGTAAGAACAGACATGTCTTGAACCATTTCCACAAGGTACTGAACCTGAATTTGTAAAAATATACAAGATAAGCCCAGTGTCCATATGATCGTTAGGATCGCTGCGATCGCTCAAGACCGCCGTGTTCAGCAATCCTATATGCCAGCGCAGCAATACAAGCAATCATATGGAACCAAGGTTTTATTATGATCTCTACATAAAGGCTCGAACACACGATGCGACGTTCCCTGCGACATTTCTTATAACGGGGAAATCGTACCGTGTGTCCACCTGTAACTGTTGCGCGCGACGCGGCGACGTCGAAGGAAGTAGAAACGAGTTCCACTTTTACGGTTGGACACACGATTTCCCCGTTGCAAGCAACGTCGCAGGTAACGTCGCATCGTGTGTCCGAGCCTTAAGAATAGCGTTGCAGATTTGTGGGGAGTAACCATCGTGGAAAAGGGGAGTTTTAGGAAGGCTCTTACTATGAGAGATGAATGGAACGAGAGAGAAAAGTGTAGGGAGTGCACAAGACGGGAGTATAAGTCGAGAGAATTAATACCTTAACAGATTTCTTCCAAAGATACTTGTAGTCTTCACCGACAATTTTGCTCAAGGACGCCAAGAAGGATGTTTGCAACTCCTAAAGAAAAGAGAAAAAAGAAAAAAGAAAAAAGAAAAAAATAATATAAGTAAACAAACAAACAAACAAATAAATAAATAAATAGATAAATACTGAAATAACAGAATATTTTTGTCTTTTCAAAATGCTAGGTCAAAAGGTATGGCGCAAATAATGTAGCATTTCAAAATTGAGCTAAATCGCCCGCGGCATTCTTGTCATGCGGACGGAAGCAGAGTTGACCAAGAGGAACCGCATGTATCTTAGGGACGAGATTGAGATATATTGATTTCAGGGAAATAAAGTATTAAAATAGGGGATACGAAAATGTAAACTAATTATTCTAATTCATCAAACAGTACCCTACGTCGTCGAAGGTTTGGACAAGAAACTGCATATTTTAGATCGTACATACCTATCTCCACCCCCTCCCCCCATGTCTGTTAAAAGTAAAATATAATGTTGCATGCGTATTCGACACTCAGGATTCCCTGTACGACTCTTTTATGTTTCCGAGTACAGTATACAGGAAATCATTCATTGATGGACTAAGGTCTGTACTTCATGATGAACTTGCAAGCTTTGAGATTACCTTGAACAGACTGAAGTTCCCGTATATTTCGGGTCTTTTAAAGACTCGGATGATCTTTCTGATAATCTGGAGTATTTGATTGATATCAAAGCAGTTATCCAGCTCTTTAAACATTCGTAGCAGAGTGGTTTTGCTGTCTTCCGTTGCGTTTGTGGTAGTTCTACCAGTCTGCAATATAGAGTAGCATTAAAAAGCTCGGCAGATTTGGAATCTTTTATATTTCCTTTTGTTTGGATAACATACGGACCACACAAAATCTATAGAAACGATTTCGCATGACTGTGAAAAACTTAAGGCCGGTTTACACGGTACAACTTTTACTTACAACTATCGCATGTGATCTGCTTACGCCATGCGTATGACAACTTCAATGCTTACAAGTGTTGTGTACGACAAGAAAAAAAAGTCGTATGGTTGATTTACATGAAGCAATTCGCGTAGCAAGCATGGCGTAAGCAGATCGCATGCGACACTTGTAAGCAAAAGTTGTACCGTGTAAACAGGCCTTTATGCAGTATCCTGACCTTCTTCCAAGCATTCTGATTGGATGAAAAGTAACTTTGCGCGCCTGCAACAGATGTACCGAGACCGGGCCTTGTACCAATATAGAGCAGATTTTCAGCGCTTTGCGTGCACAGTGCAGACGTTATCCTTTGAAGTATTAACAACTGCTGCGATATTACTTCAATTTTATTCAACCAAATGCTCAGAAATTGCCCGGCACCTCTGTAACGGCACGGCACATCTGTCATACGAAATCTATCATTTTTCACTGTATAACTATGCAGTATGCATAACCTACTTTATAGGCCATGGTTTTCGCATTGACGTAAGCCCCTCCGTCGACGATCTAAAGATAATAAGAAAGCGAACTTCACGATAAATTTTAACCAATGATCTTGCGTGTGTCAGCAACATTATTTTACTATAAATTACAAATTTCTCGCGCGCTGTTTGGCTTTTTTTTATCATCAATAAGACGAAAGACAGAAATGCTGTCGTCAACGAGCGTCCCCTCCCCTTTGTTGGTTGTTTTCATCGCTAAAAGCGAGTAGGTTTTATCGTTTTTGTTATCGTAAAAAAGACGCCCCGAGATCTGTTATTCATGTGTCTGTCCTCTTATTGACAATAAATTTCGTCATCACATTGTCAAAGTATGCGGATCCATTCTCAAATCTAACATAAAGCATTTACTATCTATAAATATAGGAGATGTGTTTTTCAACTGTTACCTTATTTCCGGAACATTGTGTCTTATCAATGGTGCTGTTTTTCCCAACTAAATTTAAATAAAAAGAAAGGAGGGTCACTTGATGTGTTCAGTTGAAGCATTCTGAGTTTGATTTATATATTTTAGAGGAAATTTAATTAACTGAAATACTTGCGCAATCCCAGCAGTATGTTACTTAAATGGTTATTCAGTTGCGCATTTAACTATCACACGCTTGCTTGGTAATGTCAATCTCCGAATGCAGGGGCACCTTAGATGAACTATTTACAGTCGATTATTGGTGTTCGGGTCTCGATCATAAATGGTGAACCCCCGCCCCTCTTCAAAAAATCCATGATCCGCCCCTGGAATGGAAAAGAAAAGTGCTAAAATACGGACGAATAGAGTTTTTCTCGGGGGGGGGTCCTATCTACTAAATTAAAAAAATAAAAGCATTTGCTTATGCCTGGATAAACTGGTTCTGGAACGCTCGAGAGTGAGGCTTACGGGCCAAATTGTCAACATGGCCAATGGTGGTTGATATTACTCACTTTTAATGCCTTTAGTGTCTTGAAAAATATACTCACTTATCTTATAGACAGCTAATCCTTCAATGCCAAGTGAAAAACACCTAGAACGATTGTTCTTTTTGCAGTTTGCAGCATTGATCGTATGACACACGTCATCATCTTGGTCTTCAGTGTCGAAAAGAGTAGCTCCACCGAAGCAAGCAGCTGGAATGAATGAAAAATGATATGCTCTCGTTCTTTTGATGTAAATCCCAGGCAGGTAAGGGAAAATAGCGCCGATAAATTCAAAGGAATGTCGTCCGATTTTCTTCGGTTACAGCAAAATGTCAAACCATTCTTTGTTTGCACGTTACGTCATCGCGGCCATGTTGATGGTTTTTTAAAAAAGATTTCCCGTTAGGCCCTTTTTTTTTCTGTACCGCCAGCATGGCCGTCGTGCCTTTGTCTTTTGATCCTCTTGGGATTGTTTGGAAAAGCTTGTTTGTGTGAAATTTTCATAGGTTTTTCACGATGAGTATTTCGCATGAAGAAGTCTAACATTGTTGGGCATGACGCCAAACATTCTGTCCGAACGAGCGCAACATTGTTGGACTACGCTTCGATGACTGCGAGACAAAAGAAATGTTGGGACTTGTTGGTTCAAAAGTTTGACGCGTTTCAAATTTCACCCAACAATATCCAACAAGTCTCAACAACGCAACATGGGGTTCAAATGCTCTACATGTTAGGCCCAACAATGTTTGATGTTGTGGGCCAACAATGTTGAGTAAAAGAGAACATACGGAAAAAGCAGTGGAGAATTTTTGGGAGGATGTTGGGGGTGTACACCCCCCTCTACGTAAGGACAGAAAAGTGCCTTTGTAAACTCCATTATGTGCCCCTTTCACTCGCAAATACTACAAATGCTACGGTTCACCATCCCCTAGGAAAAATCCTGGATCCGCCACTGCAAAATAAGAATGAGATGGGTGGATACTTACAGTAAAATTTGATGGCAAAAAAGTCATATTGCAGCTGCAGAGAATGGTTTGCACAGCGGCATACTAAGCTAGAAATGTGTTTCGTTGCCCAATCGACGTATGTTTGGTTAATGTTGACCGGATCTCGGAATAATTCTTCATATTCGACCTTCTTAGACGCTTTTAGGTTGTCAACTTTAAAGCATCCTTGCCATGCAATGAATATATCACAGGGCTCTGGAAATGGAAGAAAATGAAGTATTTCTGTTACTGATACTTGAAAAACTTTTTTGCCCGCAAGGTACTGGTGGCGATTGACCTCGCTTTCGTGTATAGATGCCAATACCTCACGGTCAAGAAAGGTTTCATCGATGAACGCCTTTCACAAACCGATCTCAAGTAAACCTAGATGACACATCCATGTCCATATGCACTCATAAAAGGTAAGCTTTAGACATGTCAAACTCCACAGATATAATCCATAGGTATGCAAGAAAATCGTTGATTATTTTTAGAATCGAAGAACAGCAAATGTAGGATCAATTAATGTTTCACAGTAATGCTAAATTTGGATAATAATCAGGCCTAAACTTTGGCCTTTCTTTCAAAGATAGTTTCTTGAATTTTTTTAAAGAAGCTTTAGTGAATCTGTTTTGAATTAGGAGAGCCGTGACAACTTGAGAGTTTTCAGTTTAACGAGCAATCTTGCATACTTTTGGGGACGAGCTAGAAGTGAGCCGTGTGTCAATTTGTACTCTCCCAATCCTCCACAGACAGTGCTTGTTCCATATCCCACCCAATACTGAACCAATGATGAATATGGGAGCAGGCTGGACCGTGATATATTTAGAGTTTCGCTTCAATTAAGGGCAGCCTCTTAAAATTTTATATACTGACTGTAATATTCAAGCATGCACGAAATTGCAGTGTGGGATACCTGTGCTTTAATCAGTCAGTCTCCGGCGAACCGTAATTTAAAGTTTTCTTTCCAGCAAGCCAAAAGAATGATAGCTTTACAGTCTCGAGCCTTTGTAACTGGCAAATCAGACAAAAATAGTCTCCGAGCTCGTTGGGAGTCACCGTTGAGATTATCAATTCGATCACTATGTTCGTTCAGCTGAATGACGGGAAAGCTTTAATCCTGATAATAGTTTTTCCAAGTCTTATATCAGTAGTCTTTCTGATAACTAGTCTTCATTCTTCATACGAAGGTGGGGCTTTAATTTATTGTGACATTATTGGGGGGGGGGGGGGTCGGGCAAGATTTTTGGTCTTGGCTAGCAAACATTTCATAACCCCTCCACCCCGTGGAGAGTAAAAATTTCATAAGCCCCCTACAACCTCCAAGACGTTCAGCCTAGTCACACCTCTGTAACTAAATAGCCCCCCTCCTACAAGACTTCTTACGTAAACCCCCTCAGTTCTGCCGATCCCTCTACCCCACATCATAATAAACGAAAGCTACCTAACTGGTAAAAACTGCGAAAAGCTACACAGGTGACAAGAAAATAGCGGAAAAAATAAAAAAATAATATTCCTTTTCCTATAATTACTAACTTATACCTTGTGGGCATTGAAACTAATACGACGAAGAGGTATTTATAGCCGATGACTCGTATAGTCTGTAGTTTTATCTCAGTTACACTTAAAAAACAATAAAGATCTGTGAGTAGTTTATCTGTATTATGACCATAGCTCAAGAGAGCAGGCGCGATTGATAAGCTAATGAGAAGCTCTCAGTTAAGGCGGATTTTTTCGGCTTTCGTCTTGTTTGTGAATTTTTTACTTTTTGGATCCTTTGTTTTTTATCCTTTCGTTTTTTTAACTTTTCAATTATTTTCTTATCTATTTTAAAGCTAGAAAATGCAAATGCAATTCACTGGAGATATGAGAGTTATTTTCTAAAATACCTCACTTGCCTATATGGAAATGAAAGCGCCTTGAAGAGACTCGAAAAATCAAAGAGAATTTTGGATTTATAGATATCCCGAACCAAATGACACTAAGATCGGTTTGAGGCAGCGAAAACAACGTCATATTAGCAGGATCTTTTAGAAATTTCAATCGTATATCCTGCTGGTGTTATAGAAATTTACAGACAAGTAGGTACTCTTTGATTGGCACCAGAGTAATCAAAAATAGGTAATCATATGGTTGAAAATGGGATACTATTTCAATGCATGGAGTCAGGATTCTTAGTAGATTGAGTTAAGTTCTATTGACTAGGTGCCGAGTTAAGATATTCTTAATCCACAATCAGGAAGATGATGAATTAATCAGAACCTAAGGACACCTTTTGCTGATTAAGGCCTCTTTACATTGGGGAAGGAAGCTTTTGATGGGGAAGGAAGCTTTTGAATATCTTATCGTTCGATTGCTCTCTGCATCGTCCATTAATGATGATGAAGTGCTATTTCTTACTATCATTTTCATTTTCGATATTATTACATTATCGTTTTCATTTTTTTTTTCACTTTCACTTCTCAATTTCATCTTTTCTTGCTCCCTTCTTTTCAAAAAGCCTGTTCACAATTCATTCGTTTTCCCTGTCAGATACTGATTCCGATTTTGGGATTTTTTTATTAGTACTGAAAAAATCGTGAGCTCACCAATTAAAGTTGCTCGGTTTGACGACCGCCGGACCGCAAAGTGTGAACAGCAAGACGTACATGCCTTGTGTGTCAAATTTAACTTAAAAGATCCTAATCTTTTATGCAAATGATTCTAAGACGGAGTTAACTTGCTGTTTAATTTAGATTCAAGAGGCTGTATTATGGCTGTTTAGCCCTTCATGGATCGAACGCCTTCACCTGGTACACTATAGATGGGCGTTAAGTTTTCCTAATGTACAGACTTCTTGGTAATAAGATTCTTTGTTTGAGGTTTATCCATATTAATGTTCTTCTCAAGCGGTAACATTAAATATAGGAAAAAGCCCCAAGGGAATGACACATGACCTGTAATGGGAAAACAACGAATAAGGTCTAATACAGGTTGAAATTAAGCATTGGCTAAGGTGGTTCCATGTATAGACAATGTCGTGCACTAGAAGTTGGTTTTATTCAGTTAAAGGATCAAGAACTTAGTAGAGGATGTCGTAAAGACTTCCAATGTACAAAAGTCTGAGAGGCATGCAGTAAACGACCGGTTACTTCGAGAGTTCCTTGACTCAATTACCTCTTTTCTTTCCTTTCTTCCTTCCTTTTCTTTATTCTTTTAGTCTCTGTTCTTTTATTGAGCATTTCACTCAGGTTGCGCATGCGTAGACAAACCTTTTCCAGAGACTCGCATTCAACAGATCTTTTCAGCTATGAGGTAGTTTTTCCAATTTCAAACCTCTTGGGAATACGATTCTTTGAGGTACATCTTCTCAAGCACTGCTAATAAAAAAAGGAGTAAAACGGCCTAGGGGAATGATAAGTGATCTGAAATGGAAAAATATTACGCCCAAGCTGCAAAGGTCTATCATCGTCCTTTCTGCTTCAAAGTCTGTTTGCGCAGAGTAAAAGGCCATACCACCTCTAAGTCAAACAGTCCGAATTTAGGACATTAATTATTAATCGTTATGCAGACGTTGCTAGAAATTGTTTTTAATTTGTCATCGGTTAGATAAACAAACGTGAGCAAGCATTAGCACGGCACATCTATCGGATGTTTGGTTGAAGAATTTCCAATTCAAATCTATCTGTACGTATGTATTCGCAAGACCATCAGGGTTTGAAATGAATGAAAGGTTTATGGCTCGTGCGACCTTTCGAAGCTCCTTTGTCTTTAGTAAAGAAACTTATCATATACATATCGAGATTTACTCACAGAAAAGGCATTCAATAGATCTTCGTTTGTTTACCGATCTCCGCCAATCAGAATGCACGTATCGATTTTTCACGTGTGAGAAAAACAATACGTCCAAT